>OY992877.1:95601151-95676022 GCA_963921405.1 Cepaea hortensis | reverse complement strand
AGAACGGCGGCATTTTATAATTCTGCAAATAGTATTTTGAAAAGTAAAGATACAATGGAAGACTTTTTTTTAATGGTGTCTTTTTTTTTATCAGTCAGAAAGCTCCAATCTTCCAGTAGCATGAAACATAAAAACACTAGGCAACTTCACATAAATATATACAAGCATAACAGCAGGGCCGTCAGTTGCCATTTGTCATTTCGAGCTAAAACCTATGGCGGACGGGCCTGGACGTGGCCCCTTGATGAAATGTCCTGTTTTTAGTAGCTGTCTCAAATATTTTACAACACAGTCCGCCACTGGCTAACACTACCATTACAAATACTTTACATGTTTCTGTGTACAGCTATTTGTGTGGTTTAGAGGTAATACTGAGAGAGAGAGAGAGAGAGAGAGAGAGAGAGAGAGGAGGAAGAGAGAGAGAGAGAGAGAGAGAGGGGGGGAGAAATACGTGCAGAGAGAGAGAGAGAGAGAGAGAGAGAGAGAGAGAGAGGAGAGAGAAGAGAGAGAGATGTGTATGTATGTATGTCTTTATGCATGTGCGCGCGCGTTGAAAGAAGTGAGAGAAGCACGCAAGGACTATCAGGAGGACAGACACATGTGAGCTGAGCTTGCGTTTTAACCCCGATACATTGTAGTTCAAGATACCTAAGCCTGAAAAGGCCTTGAACCGATCGTTGTAAGGTTTGTGGGGAGATTTTTCTCCCGACCCAGTACCAGAGTACCAGCCTCACGCGGACTGTATTGCAGAGCTCTCCTGCCCCTCTCCAAGCCCACAAAAAAGTGGGGTGTGCAGGACCAGTACAGGAACTTCGCATGTGTGGAGTGGCATATCACAATGTAACCAGGTCAAGATTCAGCACACTGGACACAGCTTACCTGGGATTAGGTCTAAACTGGCAATGCTCCCCACTCAGATTGACATATTACTCCCCCCCCCCCCTAGATTGTCATATTACACCCCCACCCCCGATTGTCATATTACCCCCTCAGATTGTCATATTACCCCGCCACCCCTCATATTGTCATATTACTCCCCCTCATATTGTGTCACATTACTCCTCCTCCAGATTGTCATATTACCCCCCCCCCCCTCAGATTGTGTCATATTACTCCCCCCTCAGATTGTTATATTACTCTCCCTCGGATTGTGTCATATCAACCCCCCCCCCCCCCCCATCCCAGATTGTGTCATATTACTCCCCCCTCAGAATGTGTCATATTACTCTCCCTCAGATTGTGGCGCATTACCCCCCCCCCCCTAGATTGTGTCATATTACTTCCCCTTCAGATTGTCATATTACTCCCCCCTCAGATTGTGTCATATTACTCCCCTCCACTCTCAGATTGTCATATTACTCCCCCTCAGATTCTCATATTACTCACCCATGAGATTGTCATATTACTCCCCCTTCAGATTGTCATATTACTCCCCCCTCAGATTGTGTCATATTACTCCCCTCCACTCTCAGATTGTCATATTACTTTTCCCTCAGATTGTGTCATATTATCCCCCCCCCCCCCCCCACCATCCTCAGATTGTGTCATATTACTTTTCCCTCAGATTGTGTCATATTACTCCCACCCCCAATTGTATCATATTATTCCCCCCCCCCTAAGATTGTCATAACACTCACCTCTCATATTGTCATATTACCACCCCCCCCCCCAGATTGTCATATTACCCCCCCCCCCCAGATTCTGTAATATTATTTCCCCCTAAGATTGTTTCATATTACTCCCAATTCTGATTGTCATATCACTCCCCCTTCAAATTGTCATATCCCCCCCCCCCCCCAAGATTGTCATATCCCCCCCCCCCCAAGATTGTCATATTACCCCCCCCCCCCCCCGCTCAGATTGTGTCATATTACTCCCCCCCCTCTCAGACTGTGCCATATTACTGCACCCTCAGATTGTCATATTACCCCCCCCCCCCCACCCCCCTCAGATTGTCGTATTACTACCTCCACGGATTGTCATACTACTCCCCCCCCCTCAGATTGTGTCATATATACCCCCCTCACTCAAATTGTTATATGACAGCCCCCTCAGATTGTCATATTACTCCCTCCTCAGATTGTGTCATATTACTTTCCCTTCAGATTGTCATATTACCCCCCCCCCTCTCTCTCACAGATTGTGTCATATTACTCCCCTCTCAGATTGTGGCATATTACTCCCCCATCAGACTGTCATGTTACTCCCCCCCCCCTCAGACTGTCATATTTACACCCCCCCCCCCAGATAGATTGTCATATTATTCCCCCCTCAGATTGTCATATTACCCCCCCCCCCCCCTAGACTGTCATATTACTCCCCCCTCAGATTGTGTCATTACTTCCCCCCCCCCCCCCCCTCAGATTGTGTCATATTACTCCCCCTCTCAGATTGTGGCATATTACTCCCGTCCTCAGATTGTCATGTTACCCCCCCCCCCCCCCCACAGACTGTCATATTTACACCCCTCCCCCCAGATAGATTGTCATATTACTCCCCTCTCAGATTGTCATATTACTCCCCCCTCAGATTGTCATGTTACCCCCCCCCCCCTCCCCCTCCTTTACCTCAGATTGTCGTATTTCACTGCCAACAGACTCCACCTCTATGCCCAAGGGAACGCTAGTGGAGATCACATATCGCTGTATT
Source organism: Cepaea hortensis (assembly GCA_963921405.1). NCBI lineage: Eukaryota > Metazoa > Mollusca > Gastropoda > Stylommatophora > Helicidae > Cepaea > Cepaea hortensis. The sequence goes on along the minus strand of OY992877.1, from coordinate 95,673,373 downwards.
AGAACATGCGGTTAGCTTGGTCAAATTATGGTTTCCAGATGGAAATCGCAACTGGGATGGAGGGTTGTTTTTTTCTTGGGGGGGGGGGGGGGAGAATAATAATAACTGCCGAGAGGGCTTAGAAAACAGAACCCCCGCGTACCGACATGAAGGAGAAGAGTTCGGCGTGGTAATTGTTGGAGAATAATCCTTGATCTCTCGGGGATTGCAGCAGCTCAAAACATCACGATAATGGGGTCGTGTAGTGCGCATTCGTTTGCTCTTCTATGAATAAAATTCGCTGAACTGCGGTAAAGCTGTGGAAATGTAAACAATATAAAATAACACAAAGTAATGCAGCTTTACAAAACATGATAATGATGCTAGGACGCTTATATAGCATGCCGTGGGAGTGTGAGGTGGATCGGAGAAGGGGATAAAACCATATTCTTTATCGATCTAACGCTAGTTTTTCCGCCTCATGCATGTTCTTGACCTGGCTGGGTATGTAATGTCTTTTTGGTCGACCCTTGCCTCCTATTCTAGTAGTGCAGCATAAACTTCGGCCCATGCGGGACTCCTGGCTGAGCAACAAAGCTGATGAGATTGAAGGCTTTGCTGACAAACATCATATAAAAAAACTTATCAGATTGCTACTGGAACTATTAGTGTTGGAACTCTTCGCTGGCTGCTGAGGATGGGGACGGAGCGCTTATGGGAATGACCCGAATGCTGTGATGTCGGTTCCTAAATCAATCAATCAAATCAATATAAAAAAACTTCTACGACTCACTGAAAGCGGTCTATGGCCCTACATCACCAGGCATAGTTCCCCTCCTCAGTGCAGATGGGGGAACACTGGTCACCGATAAGAAAGAAATCTTCAACGTGCATTTCAGCAACATCTTAAATGCAACCTCCTCCTTCGATGATGAAACCATCAACTGCTTCCCTCAGGTCCCCACTAATGATACTCTTGATGACCTGCCAACCATAGTGGAAGTAAACAAAGCCACCCAGCAACTCTCCAGCGGCCAGGCGCCTGGTCCTGACTCCATCCCACCAGAGATATACAAGGCAGGTGGACGGGTTCTAATAGAGCAGCTTCACCAAGTCTTTACAAACATATGGGTAAACGAGACCATGCTATAAGATTTCAAGGACGCGTCAATAGTCCATGTTTACAAACGTAAAGGAAACCGCCAATCCTGTGACAACCACCGAGGCACCTCCCTGCTCTTAATTGCAGGGAAGATACTCGCCAGAATTCTTCTCAAACGCCCCACACTCCATCTCGACCAAGGTCTTCTTCCTGAGAGTCAATGTGGCTTCAGAAAAGAACGAGTAACTGTTGAGATTATTTTCGCTGCAAGGCAGCTGCAAGAGAAATGTCAGGAACAGAACTCCGAAATGTTCTCCACTTTCATTGATCTTCCAAGGCTTCCGATGCAGTCAGCAAAGGACTGTGGAAGATTATGGCATGTCCACGAAAGTTTGTCCAAATAGTGCGGCTATTTCATGATGGTATGCAGGCAAGAGTACAGGAAAATGGTGAACTGTCTGAGCCCTTTCCTTTCACCATTGGAGTGAAGCAAAGCTGTGTCCTGGCACCAACACTGTTCAGCCTCTTGTTTTCAGCTATGCTGACGAATGCCTTCGAGAACAACATTAATAAACATCAGCTACCGCATGGATGGAAAGTTGTTCAATCTCAGAAGGCTGAAAGCTAAAACCAAAACTAACAGCGACACCGTCAGAGAACTGCTGTTTGCTGATGATTGCGCTCCAAATGCCAACTCAGAGGCAGACATGCAACACGATGTTTTAGCTTTCTCACATGCCTGTGCCAACTTTGGGTTCAATATCAACTTGGAGAAGACTATAGTTATGTACTAGCCAGATCCACGGATTAATCACACCGTGCCGAATATCAAAGTGATTTTTCATAGACTAAGTGTTGTGGTCAAATTCACCTATCTTGACAGTACTGTGTCACAAGCTGCCACAATTGATGATGAACTGAATGCAAGAATCTCCAAGGCCATCGTGGCCTTTGGCAGACTGTACAAGAATGTGTGGGACAGAAATATAGTAAGCCTACAAACAAAGCTGAAAGTCTACAAAGCAGTTGTATTATTCACACTGCTATATGCTTGAGAAACTTGGACTGTTTATCAGCGACATGCTAGGAAATTAAACCACTTCCACACAATCTGCCTTAGGAAACTACTGAAGATTAAATGGAAGACAAGACCCAAGACATTGAAGTCCTAGAAAAAGCGTCCATGCCCAGTATCGAAACTCTACTAATGAAGAATCAGATTCGCTGGGCTGGTCACTTAACTCGCATGCCAGATGACAGGTTTCCTAAACGAATTTTTTTACGGTAAGCTGCGTTATGGTAAACGCTCCCAGGGCGGAGACAGGAAACCTTTAAAGACACTCTGAAGATCTCACTAAAAGCTTTTGGAATTCATCATGACACTTGGGAGACTGTTGCCAAAGACCGAATTTCGTGGCGTACATCAATACGCAAGGGTGCAGTCACATGTGAAGCAATGAGGACTGCAAGACCTGCGAAGAAATGGCTGGATAGAAAAACCACTGCAGAGGATCCTCCTCCTGGAACGTCAAGCATTCTTTGCCCACATTGTCAAAGAACATTTCGAGCCAACATAGGTCTTATCAGCCATCTTAGAACTCATGGCTCCATACTTTCAACCCCACTGGATGAAATGAATGGTCATCATCATTCCTGATGGACAAACAACAGAACATTCTAGGAACCATACCTTCAATTTCTGTTCTTGCAAAGTCACTGTCACGTTTACCACGGCCAAAAATTGTAAAAGATACAAGAGGGTGCAATAACTTACTACACTGACTATGAAGTAATAACAGGAGAAAGTTGAAACTGTCACGCAATCAAAACTCCTCATATTTGCATTGAACCTGTGACGTGTGTAGTATGAGTTTGTTCAGCGGGCGCAACATACCCTATGTATGTGGTGTGAATGAATGACACAAGAGAAGCAGACGGTAGAAGGTAAGCCTTACTAGAACACAATCACAAGTAAGAAAGTGGACGTTGTGGTAAAATCTTCGAAACAACAAACGCACAGATACAAATACACGACAAACACTACAGGGAAGAATAAACATACAAGTTGCTCATCTGTATCCTTGCTGTCAACTGGTTACGTTTTTTTTATTTTAATTTTTGCTTTGAACCCAAGCGTAGTCCATACACACAACTTCTAGTAGTGCTGAATTGAATTTTGCATGTGAATTCTCTTTTATCTATTAATAGTGTCATTCGCTATCAGGCGAACCCACTCTTCAGAGATACTTGAAATTTACGTCCCCAAGTCAAGCATGACAGGTCAACATTTTAGTCCAACTGTCCGGTGTAGGGGTTGAACCCCTTACCTCGGCTTTAGCACACCGGACGTTTAAGAACACGCGTTCTTATCCATTCGGCCATGCTGACCTGCGCGTATTTCATGAAGTCCGCGTGTATCACACCCTATGTGGCGTGAAGAGTCAGTGTCAGATGGCACACATGCATCTACTCAAGGTGCGGTTGTGTTGACACGAAATAAACACAATACAAGAATTCGGCCTTTAATGTAGACAAGGTGAAAACTTATGGTTAGTCCCTTGTATGATGTTCGGTTTCTCAGACATGATGTCAGTTTTCTTCCATGATCAGATGTTGTACCGTGTTTTCTTATTGATTCACGGTCCTCTAAGCATTTTTGCCTGCAACATTTATGTTCAAATACATCGATTTTCTTCTATAGTGATTGTAAAATTCGCCATTTCTCTCTTTCCCAGCTCGCAAAGATAATCTGTCTGGCCTGGGGGACATAATCAGAACTTTGTGTTTCATTAACGGCTGAAAACTAATGAATTACTTGGGATAGACAACGTGGTAGTTACACCTTGATTCCCATATCCACATGCCTTTGGGCTATGTCCTCAGCCTTTCAGTTGCTAGGTTAAGTGAGTGCCATATTCAGTTGTATAATAGTCATAGAGCAATTACCTTTAAATAATTACCACGACATGTTGTAGTGAAGTACAGTTAAGTAAGTACATGTCCATGCCTTGAAACGTATGTGCAATACGGTAGGTTAAACAAAGTAAAGGGCCCTATTACACGCATTGAGACTTACTGCGTATATGGTGCTAACAGGCAATTTGTATGAACCGATCGCCACTCTATAATGTGGTGGTCAATATCACGCTGGACAGTCTGATGTGGCAACATAAAATATATGCTTTGCAAACGGTCACTTTCGTGGTACACTTAGATAACTCCATAAGTAATTGCCAGTCTTGTCCCATAGACCACACACGAAATTTCTCTTCACAGCCGAAATTAACACCGGCGAGGATCCAAGTGTATATACGAGAACCACATACCCTGTAAATATTTTTCTGTGTCTAATTTTCATATTTCGCCTGAACGCGGCCTATTCGGCCTACTATTTTCCACTTCCGACTGTCAAAGGGAAACCACCACATTATCTATCCCAAGAAGAGGCAGATGTCCGCCAGCACGGAAAAGAACACTGGTCATTGCAGACACCTTAAGCACGAGGGTGTGTGAGAAAGGAAAGATCACAAGAGACAGAGACTTTTTGGCGGGTCATGGCGAGCGACGTTTCGCAAAGGACCTGAATGCTATAAGATATTAAAGGATTTCCAATGTCCGAAGCGTGTACACAGGCCATAATATGCATTGCCCTCATCCGAGAAGATTGGGCGTCCCAACCACTAACCCTAGGTCAGAATAGGTTCCCTATTCTGTAGACATCACAACGTTGTTCCTGCCATTTCTTCTCGGATTAGAAGCAGGTGTAATAGCGCCAAACACTGCATTACAAGTCTCACAACACGATCCTGCCCTGAGTATGTGAAGTGTTAGCACCATCACATCTTGTAGGCCTGAGTGCGCAGAGGAGTAGGTGGCCAGCCGTTCCCTGCCGTAGCGAACGTCGAGAGCTGGCACAGAAGCCGTGCCTGACCGCGCCCACGCTATTATCAGCGTAACGTTCTAACCACTACACAAACGTCCCGTTGCTACTAATATCACATATAACAAACAGGGAAGACGGAAGCCTGCACAGAAACAAGGAGTACACACTCGACATACTATATCTTTTTAAATTATCCCGCCCCGGGAGGGTTAACCCGGTCAACAAATGCCCGCAGAAGTCGGATGTGTCGGCCTAACGGCGCAAGAACGCAGCTCTGCTGTAAACTGGCACAATGCAATCACGTCCGGAAAATGAAAAAAAAATACTCCGGATGAACGCAGAAGAAGAAGAAGAAGAAGAAGAAGAAGAAGAAGAAGAAGAAGAAGAAGAAGAAAAAGAAGAAGAAGAAGAGGAGGAGGAAGAAGAAGAAGAAGAAGAAGAAGAAGAAGAAGAAGAAGAAGAAGAAGAAGAAGAAGAAGAAGAAGAAGAAGAAGAAGAAGAAGAAGAAGAAGAGGAAGAAATTACCCCCGCTACAGCAGTGTAGGCTTCGAATAACCCGACCGTCTTAAATCACAGACCAACCTGATCTGTAATCAATATCAAGAAAACCAACAGATTTGCGAACCGACTGGATACAAGAATAAAACAGGCATCAACCAGAACTTAAAACACACAGACGGGATATAGTCCTTACAAACATTAATGCTTCCAGAAAAAAGCCTCACTAACATAGATTAAAGGAAGGCCACAATACAGAACTGACACTTGATGTGTGTATGTGAGCATGTGTATGTGTGTGTGTTAGGGTGTTCGAGTGAGAGAGAGAGAGAGAGAGAGAGAGAGAGAGAGAGAGAGTGAGTGAGAGAGAGAGAGAGAGAGAGAGAGAGAGAGTGTGTGTGTGTGCGGTGTGTGGTGTGGTGGTGTGTGTGTGAAATTACACCGGCAAGAAAGATAAAAGTAGGACAGTGTAACAATATTAATTAACAACAGCAATAATAAAAATTCGTTTTTCCCCCTTTATTTTACATTCATGATGGGAAAATAGCAATGATGAATGGAAGAAAAACATTTATACTGCTTGAAGCAATTACAGGATGCAGATCCAAAGTATAAACCAGCAGAACTGGGGAGCATAACAAACAGCACTACTAAAACATCTCGAGAACCAGACAGAAATGGCAAGAATAGATTTCCAATACAGCACCGCCAAGATATTGTCAAATGACGGGATTATGACAACACTAATTCCAGTAATGAAGCGGACTGGTTTTAAAACAAAACAAAACAATGTAGAATAGCCAAGACATATCGGTGTCGTTGGAATGTAGGGTACGGCAAAAAATTCATGTCAAGATCCTTAAGTAAATAATACGACAGACGGTAGTAGAAAATCGGTTATGAATTACGTGATTTTATCTAGAAAGAACGATGCATAGTGCCTTTCTACCCACAGATGCTTCTTTTTATAGTCCATGCAGGGTGGCGCTGATGATCAAGTATGTCTCCAATCTTTCGCCACCCTCTTTCCCTCCAATTTTCCTGGTTGTATTAATGTACTCCGGACTTCCCCTTCTCATGAACTGGCCGAAGAATGTGGGCTTTCTCCTTCTAGTGGAGTTACCAGTTCACATAGATAACTTCTTTACAGATATTTACATCACGTTTTTTACCAATTCACAATGTTATCTATTCTTCTATAAAACCACATCTCTGCAGTTTCCACATAATTCTTCACTAGCCTGCTAATTATCCACAAATAACTATTACTTCCGCATACATTTCCCGTCACACAGACTCGATGGTTCGTTATCAGCTGCGGGCGGTTTGAACGCTGACCGCAGTGCATTGATCTGGATAGTATGAGGGTCGGTAATTCAGAATTCAATGGCAAACTATTGAACTAACACTGCCAAGTAAATCACAGCCAATAAATGCTGGGGGTTGAGTACAACGTTCTGTAAAGGACATACAACGAACATCAGGGTTGGCTCGATATAGTATAGGGCTTCAGAAGTATTCTCACCAGCAGTGACAAAGATATCCAGAGAATATAATTCTTCGTTCTTGATTGGGTTATTCTATATGTACCTTCTTTAATATGTAGGGTGTATTTTTAATGACTGTGCAGTGTTTGAAAATATTGCCGGTCTCAGTTTTGTATTTACATATTATGTTGCATAAACTTTACAGGGGGTGAATACAAAACTTGGACCGGCAATATTTTCAAACACTGCACAGTCATTAAAAATACACCCTGTACCTAAATAGATTAAAAGCGGCATTAGAGACTATAGATAGGATCGACTTCATTGCATAGGACTTGACCTCACATAACTCGGTTTATCGGCAAGTGACTAACGCCTGTAAAAAAACACTGCAAACAGCACGAATTCCGTAGCTCCAGCGCCCCCCCCCCCCTGCCCCCCAGGGGGGCCTCTGCAAAATAACTGCACTCGTGAACCGAAAAATGGAGCCCAAACACGAATCCACGTGTATCTGAGCGCGACGTACACGGCTTGACCACAGAAATGCCTGTAATACTAATACATCTTCCATCCGCTATTATCAAAGTATCCAACTACTTAAATATAGCCCCATTAACTTTGATGAGACGTTGTTTTCTTTGTAATTACCATTACTTACTATCCCCCCCCCCCCTCCGTTACTAACATTCTGTTGCAATTATACTTGCAATTGCGTTTCATTTTCAGCGACCAAAACCATGTCATCAGCATAGCGCACCTTGGGTTGTTTATACTATCCCTATCAACTGATATTCTCGGCATGTCATGTGTGGATCTCATTGTTATTACGCATTTCACTGTAAAAACTGAACAGATGTTGTGATAGCACCCTGCCTAACACACTGTTTAATGCATTGGTTGAACTGCTGCTGGTTTTCTAGTGACTGCCATCTCCATCGACGATAAACTGTATTTTTCGTAGCGGACTTTTGTGTTGGCATTCTGGCAGTGGCATCATTATGCATTAGTATGCCTGTGCGGGCTGTTGGTTTGTCGAGACTATTATTTGTTCCACTTTTCACACGAGGCAGTGGGGAATATTTTGTGTGATATTCACTCGCACAGGATTGGTGCATAATGGGGCGACCCTTTGCCGTGAAGTTGGAATCGCAACTAACTCATTGTGACAATTTGGTTATCAAATCTTATAGCTGCCTTCCGTTGTCAATATATGTTTGTTTTTGTTTTTTAAATATATCTTTACCCTGAATGTTTACATTCATTTAATTAATTCTTCATGTTTCATCTGATCAAATGCTTTAGTTTAAATAAAAAGGGTCGTTTTGCTGTCTAGTGTACTGTCTTACATCTCTTCTGTTGTCTAATTGTCTTCTAACATTTACTTTATTTTGTTGCCTGATATGACTTCAAACATGTAGTTTTTTTGTTGTCTAGTGTCTTCAAACAATTTCGTCTGACTGTTATCTAGTGTTTTCAAATAGATACGCCTTTCTGTTGTCTAGTGTACTGTCTTACATATAACCCCTGTTGTTTAATCTGTTTCTAACATCTATTTTTATCTGTTGTCTATTATGTCCTAGATATATTATTTTAACTATCTGTTGCCCAGTGTGTCTTCTGGCACCTAAGTTTAGCGTTTTATTGTCTGGTGTGTCTTCTGGTACCTAAGTTTAGCGTTTTGTTGTCTAGTGTGTCTTCTGGCACCTAAGTTTAACGTTTTGTTGTCTAGTGTGTCTTCTGGCACCTAAGTTTAGCGTTTTGTTGTCTGGTGTGCCTTCTGGCACCTAAGTTTAGCGTTTTGTTGTCTAGTGTGTCTTCTGGCACCTAAGTTTAGCGGTTTGTTGTTTAGTGTGCCTTCTGGTATCTAAGTTTAGCGTTTTGTTGTCTCGTGTGTCTTCTGGCACCTAAGTTTAGCGTTTTGTTGTCTAGTGTGCCTTCTGGCATCTAAGTTTAGCGTTTTATCTAGTGTGCCTTCTGGCATCTAAGTTTAGCGTTTTGTTGTCTGGTGTGTCTTCTGACACCTAAGTTTAGCGTTTTGTTGTCTGGTGTGTCTTCTGGCACCTAAGTTTAGCGTTTTGTTGTCTAGTGTGTCTTCTAGCATCTAAGTTTAGCGTTTTGTTGTCTAGTGTGCCTTCTGGCACCTAAGTTCAGCGTTTTGTTGTCTAATGTGCCTTCTGGTACCTACGTTTAGCGTTTTGCTGGATAGTGTTTCCTCAGACATCTACTTTTATCTATCAAAGCCATCGTTGAATAGATAGATCTTCCACATCCCCTGGCAGCGGTTGGGTCCACTATTGAAAGAGGACTCTTTTCTTATTCTGCTCGTCCTAATTTTGCCGGCCAGCCAAAGTCGTTGCACGGGGAACATTTCAGAGCCGGGCAGTATCAGGGGAATCACTTAGGATCCAGGCAATCCAAAAAGGATGTATGCACTGAAGGAATATCTCATAGTACTACTGTCCTACACTACACGTCAGCCAAAAATTACAGTTTAAAATTAAGATACTGAACATGTCACAGACGCTGAAAACATCGACCCTAAAATGAATAACAATGAGAATTGTTCAAAGAAGTCAGAAGGAGACTGGTAATAGCAATGAGGAGGTTAAACGGCATTCAGAGCCTATGGCACATCACCGACAAAGAAATGAAAGCATAAATATTCCGAGAACATGCATCTTTCTGTGACAAGATACGATTGGAAATCATTGACCATTTCGCAATCACTACAAAAGAAAATCGAGGGTTTGGGGCTTAGATGTTAAAGAAACAAAATCTTAGAATATAGTGGATCTAGAAGAAGAATACTAACAGTCTACAAGATCTGATCATTGAAGAAAAGTGGCTGGTAAACATCATGTCTGGGGAAGTCAATACTTCGGCCGTAGTGAACCTCACAGTGGTTTAGACAGATTGATAATGGAAGGCGCGACCCCCGGAACAAGAGGCAAGTGTTGACCAACACGTAGGTGGATACAGGTCATTACAGAGCCCCTGGGCATGAACATGCACGAAGCAGGGAACTGGCTATGGTCAAGAAGAGTCCTTCCCGCGGGCAGGAAACATCCTGCTATATATGACTCCTGTCCTACAAGTTTTGCAACACTGTCAATTCTTCCACAAGAAAGACAGGTCCCAAAATATCAATTACCTTTTGTAATAAAACAAATTATATAACTTTCAAAAACTATGTACACGTTGAAACGATGACAAATTTGCCTCTTGTACTTTTTATGATTTACTTTTGTATTCATTTCTTCTTCTTCTTCTTCTTCTTCTTCTTCTTCTTCTTCTTCTTCTTCTTCTTCTTCTTCTTCTTCAGCTTTCCGAGCCATTGAGGTTCTTTGCTGCAAATACAATCCGTTTCCATTCGTCTCTCTGGTGGACATTCTCTTGCCAGTCGTTGATTCCAAGTGCTTGTAGGTCTGTACATGTATTATCTCTCCACCGTCTTCTTGGTCTACCTCGGGGTCTACGGTCATTTATTTCCTGAGTGTAAGCGAGTTTTGTTTCCCTATTATCTTCCATTCTTTCTATATGCCCCAGCCATTGCAGTCTATTAGCCTTCATGATACCAGTGATTAGCGGGGACTTAAACAGATCATAAATGTCTTTGTTACTTCTTCTTTTCCACTCTCCACTTTGTGTATCCCTAATGGGTCCAAAGATGCGTCTTAAAATTTTGTTCTCAAAGGTTTGTAACAAGGCTTCGTCTCCTTTCGTTGTACTCCAGGTTTCAGAGCCATACAGCACAACTGGTCTGATCAGTATTTTGTATATTGTGATTTTGGTGTTACGAGATAGCGCCTTTGATTTTAGTAGATGTTGTAGTGCATAGTATATCTTATTTCCAGAGTTGATTCTAGTTTGTATTTCTTCCCTTATGATGTTGGAGCAGTTGAAGATTGTACCCAGGTATTTGTATGTTTCCGTTCTTTTAATGGTCATATTATCTATTTGTATGTGGCCAGAGTTTTTAGCCATTCCGTCTCTTGAAATTACCATATATTCTGTCTTATCTTGGTTGATAACCAGCCCCATCTGTTGGGCTTTTCCCTTTAAGTGAGTCAATATTTCCAATGTCTTTTGTTCACTTTGCCCTATAATATCTATATCATCTGCATAACCAAGCAGCTTGGATGTTCCTCCAATATCACATTCCTCCTTTATCTTCCTTACAACTTTCTCTAGAGCCAGATTGAAGAGTAGCGGCGATAGTGCATCACCCTGTTTCAAGCCAGATGTTATTTGGAAGGGGTCTGATTTCCTGCCTTTATATGTTACTATATTATAAGTAACTTCCTTGGTATTCCAAATTCCTGCACAGCATTCCATAGACTATTCCTATGGACACTATCATAAGCCTTTTTAAAATCCACAAAAATGTTATGGAGATCTCTTTTATATTCCCAATGTTTCTCGGCTATTTGTCGTAAGATAAATATCTGATTTGTATTCATTTATTTTCATTAATTGATATGACCTTTTCTTGGAATGACTACTGTTTTACATAATTTGTTGATCGAAGAAGAAACTATTACTATTGTGTCAAAAAGTCCTGAAAGTAAAATCCTATCTTAGCGGAATAACAGCAGAGCCTTGCTGTAATGCCATTTTGAAATACAATTTTCACATTATGTGTCAAACCATCTTTTTAAGTGTACAGGGATAAAATGCAGTTTGGGAAAAATATTGCATATACACAACAATTGCTGGATAATAGATACAATCTCCCAACTCAAAACGTTCATACGCCATGAGAACAGCCGACGGTTACACAAATACATGCACACGGGATGTGGGCAATCAGCGTTGAGTTAAGCATTTCCTTTCCTGGCAGTTGTTACTTTCAAGTTGTACATGTGTGAGCCAGAAGGTCAAAGTAATAATGGTATGTGAAACAATGGGATAAAGTAAGGGCATAGATTATTGTATAAAGTGTTAGCTAAAAGTTAGTTGCATATCCTTTATAGGGCGGTGCCGTCAACACCACCATAGTTTGCGGTTGTGATCTCTTGGCAAATTTACATTCAGTAGTTTCTAATTGGGTTCTACCCCCGCTGGTGACTTGCGGGATAACTGAGCCGGCCGCTCAGAAAGCAATGGCAAACTACTGAGCGTAATCTTGCCAAGAAATAAACAGACAGCTGAAAGACGCTGCTGTTGACAGCGATGTCCTGTAAAGGATATGCGAATTTAAAAAAAAGTTTGTGATTGCTTTCTGAACGACTGGCACCCATACAATTTCGTAAAAAACCAACGCAAGGCGGTCTGCTGCCAAATCGCCCGCAGCTGTGTTTCGAACGCGGGTATGTGAGATTATGAACTGCGCCCGTAACCTCTTCGTCACGGAGCCGGCATAAAGTGTTCACATATTATAAGTCAATGGCATACTGGGGTTGGGGTGATCTTTTCCCTTCCCTGCAGTTTTCCTTCCCAGACGATTCTGAAAATTATGGGGTACCTAATTTATGTGGCTGGATCGACACCATGAGAACTGAAACGTCTCGAATCATCTGACGTAATTCGTAAGCAAGCTTCGATCCCAAACGCAGTCACGACAATTCTCGAATCGACAGTTAATCGACAACTAGGGAAATAAAGAACAATTAATCTTGCCAATTCACAATAATCTAATGTGATGAACAGTGTCATGAAATGTTTCACCCAAACGTGAGTTAAAAGTAGAAGTATCGTTTGCACTGTGCGCCCGCCATACAGGATACGCTCACGTCGATGTGCCCCACTCTGACTTCAGATCTCAACACTGGACACCTTAAAATATACAGCCCAGACCTGTATTCCAGGCCGGGCCCGGATGCCTTTTATCAACCTGCGCTTCCGCTCACAGATATGCTTGACACGCCTTATGTTTCGTCTCCATTCTGACAACTTCCAGTTGGGGGAGGTGGGGGAGTGTAAAAGATAAGAATCCTCCGTGCAAGTTTCAAACATAAACAAATAATAATTAAGGCAACAAAACCGGGAAGGGAATCTGATATTGCCTTGCATATGTTTTTCGTCACTTTTCGTCGTCGTCGTATTTTTTTTTTTTTTTTGCAATACAAACAAAGCATTAATTATAATGGTTCATTTCGTTCAGGATAGTGATTCCCAAACTAGTTTGTCTCAGGACCCTTTAACGTTCTTTAAAATTATAGAGGACTGCAATGAGATTCCGTTCATGTGGGTTGTAAAATTGATGTTTACACGGTCTTGTAGCCTTCCGTAACATCCCGAGATCCCCTTAAGGGATTGTCACTGACATTTGGGCGGAGGTTGGGGTGGTCCCCATGGAAGGACTCTGAGAAACACTGGTCTTAGACACACATTATTATATAGGGTCAATGCCTGAAGATCAGTCCACTTGGGGGAGGGGGGATCTCTATTGCCATGGTCAGGCGAATCAATATATCGTGTGTAATTATTATTTTTTTTTTTTTAAAAGCTGCACCCGAGTAGTCTCCAATCTTTTTTAATCTGCAATTTGCTCTCGTGAACATTCAAACTGTAGACTTGTTTTGACAAGTGGCTGATGCCGGCTCGTGATTTTTTTTTCTTGTTATCAGTGCTATTCCTTCAGCACTTCTGGTTCAACGTTCTTGTTGCCATTTAGAGAAGCGGTTTTCTTAAACTGTTTTTGCACCACGGACCCTTCTGGTGATCTCGTTAGGCTTACATAAACAATATAGAAGAGCACGAAGTAATGCAGTTTTACCAAATATAAATACGGAAAACAAAGGAGGATGTGGCGACAAGTCTTCATTAGAAAACAAACATAAGAATACTCAACACAAAAACAAGACACTATAGTGTGCTTAAGCTTGTGAACTCAGTCTAAGTAGTGTTTTACTGTCATTATTATGCCAAGAGGTTTATAAGAAGCAGCAGCAGCAGCAGCAGAACCAAGTGGGAATCAGAATATTCAGGCCAGGAGAAAGATGATGCTTGTTTCCAACTCCACCGAAGTGAACAAGCTGCTCAACACATGACATACAAGCGTAGATAACACTTGTTCATTAAGCTAAAGATAGGAGATACTGAGGAACCTCACCTTAAGAGTTCAAGGCCAGAGGATAGACTTCTGTGCACTGGGTGTTACCCCATCTGGCGTGGTACCTCGCAGGACAGCAGCAAGCCACCCGCTGAAAGCACTACACAAAGCATGATCTCCTTAATGTCAGCAATGATTCCCTGAGTTCTGCTGAAAATGTTCACTCTTTGTCTGAACAACACAAGTCCGAAAACGACCACCAGAGTGAGATGAGACGGCTTGACCTTTTAGTCACGGAGAGAAGTAGCTAGTGCACTCGCCTTACAGCCTGGTGGTACAGGGATAAGAAACCCCCAGGCTGGATCTTTCATGACGACATATCTCCAGGTCGACCATGATTCATTATATAGTAAAGTAAAGGACCCTTTTACAGGTCTTAAGGCGTATTGGGTACATGATGCTAGACCCTCATTTGTAGAGACTAATCGGCACTCAAGGGGTGAGATTTGTGGAAGCTTGTTTGCGTTCGCTGGCTGTGAACTCCAGCGTGAAGTCCTGTATGTCGGATAAAGACATCCTGTTGTCCAACATCAGTATGATGTCATACCGGACTGAGGTTTGCGTGAGTATCCATTGTCCCATGTCTGGCTTATTGGTGTGCAGATTGGTGGTTCCTCGCCGTGCAGGCAGATACTCTCCGACTTCGGAAGAATCAGCGATCCTACTACGTTAGCCTGGACCCCGAAGGGACCTGTTGCCCAGGACACACACCTAGGATGTGTTAGTGGGTCTTGGCCAGTTTAGAACCTGGCCCTAGTGCCTTGGAAACACCCCTGCGTCCCATTTGTGGAAGCAAAAGGTACAATATACACATTACAAATTCTCGGAGAGAGATAAATAGTGACATAGAAAGACTCAAACTTGTGCTTTACAGATTATACCACAGCATTTAATGAAGTCAAAACATGACAAAATATCACAATTGGTGTGAAAAATCTCAGAATAATAATGAATATTTACTGGAAACAATGAAAAGCAATTAAAATGATAAATAAGGTGGGCAATTATGGACAGTTAAAACAATAAGAATAGGCCAAGAAAAGGAAACTATCTTATGCAATAAGTCACTATTATGGAATATAAAAAATAGAGTGCTGAAATGTTGTATAGAACTTGTTATACTGCATCACTGTGAATTCTGAAAAGTGAACGAACAAATTACGAAAAGCTAGGAGATGTGGTTTCTAGGGCGAATGTTATGAATATCTTGGACTGCCAGCTTAAACAACGATGATTGCGTGGAAAAGGCTAATGAAAGTAGAACATTATATACACATATTTTAAAAAGACAACTTTGCAGATGTAATGAGAATAGATGCAATGGAAACCATTGTAATGACTGGACATGTCAGACCACAAGAGGCTGGGACAGATCTAGAGAAATGATGCTGTATGGATTGGGATGGAGGCATGGATGAATATCATCCATGGAATTAATGCAGAACAATAAAGGACAGAGATACAGATGCATGCACATCTACACAATTTGGCAGGGCAAATGAAGGTGATGTACTGCCAATGCTACTGCATATCTCTGAATCATAGACACTGAATAAAGAGTAGAAAGAGACTGGAGGCCACAAAGATGTGGTTTTCCCACAGAATGCCAAGAATGCCACTGATGGCTAAGTAGACAAATATCCCTGTACTGCAAGAGGCCAGTGTACACAGATATTTGATTACCAACATCAGGACACGATAGCCATCAGTTTTTGTTGTCAGATTTCTTTAGTATGCTCACACATCACATATAAGATTATAATAGCACATTACATGTCATTGGAAGTTAGAAATAGAATTCCTGAACGTTTCACAGAACCAGTTTTAATATATGATTGTGGATCTTGGTTAGTAAATATACAAAAAAATTCCTAAAAGCTTCAGAGATATGGTTTTATACAGGAATGCTGAAAATGCCCGAACAGCCAAAATGAGTAATCTAAATGTTTTGCAAGTGGCTAAGACACAAGGACAACTTAACACAAGCATCAAAAAGATACAGTCATAATTTTTTGGCCACATAATGAGAAGACAAAAACTACAACATATTGTGACAACTGGGAATATTTGTTGAACAGGAGATAAAGGAAGACAACAACAAAACATTATTGACAGTTTTGTGTCATGGCCCGGGAAGGTTAACATGGTCAACAAATGCCTGCAGAAGTCGGATGTGTCGGCCTAACGGCGCAAGAACGCAGCTCTGCTGTAAACAGGCACAATGCAATCACGTCCGGAAAAAAAAAACTCCGGATGAACGCAGAAGAAGAAGAAGAAGTGTTATGGCATGGAAGGGTGTCAGCACATGAACTGATACATGTTACTAGAGATCAAAATTTGTGAAGAAGCAAGATCACCCATGCCAGTTGACAAGGAACTTGTTAATGATGTTGTATATGATATTGATTGAGACATAATAGAAACAGTTGATTACATATTCTGTATTGCTTATAACACAAAGAGTTACTACATCAATCCATTCCTTCCCAAATGATTCTTTACCTTCTGTCTTAGACATTTATCTATTTCTGACACAAACATCTGCTATTTTACAGAACAACTGTCTGGGACACAAAGACCTAATTAATACCCCAGATTCTTCTCCCTTACTTTTTCTACATACACCAAAGGGGAGAGGTGTTTGTAAGATGGGAGCTAAGAACCTGCACCTATTGTTGGGTTTACATTAAATCCCCAGTTTGTTGCCTGACTTCCAACAAATGGGGCATGTTGTCTCATTAAACATTTCCTGTAAAAAGTCAGCAACTGATGGTAAACATTTACCAATCTCCCTAGTTGAATCTGATGTTGACATTGAGTCTCTCCTTTGTCTTTGTGTGTGTATGCATGGGAAAGATAAATTGAGAGAGAGGGGGATGGAGAGAAAGAGTGGGATAGAGGGGGGGGGGGGAAGAGTTGGAGAGAAAGAGAGAAGAAGAGTGGGAGATAGAAAGAAAGAAAGTGGGAGAGAGATAGAGAGTGGGAGGAGAGAAAGAGAGAGCTAGTGTTCACTGCTGAATCTCTTCCATAGTATTAAAACATGCCCTGTTCTTAGTATCTTTTACCAAATCTGTGGCTTTGGCATATAAACGAATTACATGCACATAAACATCAGTGACCTCATTTTGCACAACAGCAACAGATGAAACAACAATATTAAGACATAATATCATTTGACATTAAGTCATATGAGAGCACTTATGAAAATGCTCAGGGTTCATTTATATCCTTTCTGTAAAGTATCATTAGCTCAGATTACGAATATTTTATGGTATCAGTAAAGTCAAGGAAGAAAACAGATATAGAACGATTTTTATGAATCAATTCAAAGTTTCTGCACATATTCCTACTTAACACAACATACCACAACTTCACATTCATCCACTAAGTAACATACCAAGTTAAAGAAATCCACATTTATTTCTAACATAATGTACAATAATTTCACAATTACGCCTTACATAAAAGATCAATTCACTCAAATACATTTATTCCCTAAATAACACATCAATTTACAACAGCACCAAATATATTCCCTAAGTAAGTAAAGCACCCTGTCTTGAGGCATGCTGGATGCCAACCCCATATTTGTATGACCAATCAGCACTCAATGGATAATGTGGCCACTATTAACTCAGCTGCCTTTATTTCTCATGACATTTTCTGATATACATTTTAGTCTGCATCGACTTGAGAGCGCAGACACATTTTTAAACATCTCTGCCTCGGTGTGGATTTAAATAAATGACAACTGGGCTGGCATGCAAGCGTGCTCTAAATGTATTCCCTAAGTAACACACAAATTTACTACCATGCCACATCTATTCCCTAAGTAAGACACCATTTTACCACAACTTCACATTAATTCCCCAAGTAACACACACATTTACTAACACTTCACATTTATTTCCTAAATAACACACTAATTTCCAGTTCCAGTTCAGCTGAGACAATTGGCCCCGTTCAACCCTCGACTATATCGACTTGGTTGTATTTGGGGCCTTTATGGTGTTTCTAAGACTTCTTCTTTCAAAAATAAAGATGCATATATCTGCTTCCTTGAAAGAGTTGAGTTGCTGCAATTGTGTTTGTCACACCAATTTATCACAACTTCACATTTATTCCTTAAGTAACATATTAATTTACTACTATGTCACATGTATTCCCTATGTAAAACATTGATTTATGACAACTTCACATATATTCCCTAAGTGACACATCAATTTATGACAACTCTGTACTCACAAAGAAGTAGTGATAGCATAGTGGATAGAGCACTGGATTGTTAGCACAGCTTGCATGCATAAGGTAACAGCCATGACTTTCACAGTTGTGGGCTAAGCTAGGGGGAGGTCCAATGTGACAGAAAGACTCCTCACCTCACAAGGATATGAATCTGGCTCTGAAGTGGTGACATCAATGCTATTGCTCTTAGATTATTCTTGCTTATCTAAAATGCTACTACAGTTTGACAGCGCTATGCACAAGCCATCCATCCCCTTCAAATTTTCATTGAATGTTTGTTCAAAGCCTTGGATAAACTGTCATGTCATTTCCTATTTAATGCTCTCTAATTTTTCCCTTGAGTTCATGTTGCAGGCATTTCATATATGTTTATAATGTTGTATGCATATGAAACACAAAAGCAAGCTGAGAAACATCTAATGGCAGCAGAAATGTGGTTTATGTGGGAAATGAAAATAATACCATGGAAGGACAGAAAAATTAATCAGGTAGTCCCACAAGAAACAGTTGAAATTGATTATTTTAATTAGAGACATTAGGTATAAACAGTCAAGATATAAAAAAAAAAAAAAATAATCAGGTAGTAACACAAGAAACAGTTGAAATTAATTATTTTAATTAGAGACATTAGGTATAAACAGTCAAGATATTTTGGATATGTCAAGAGGAGTAAAATAACTTAAAAACTTAACAGCTTTCACATTTGATGAGAAAAGAGCAAGGGGAATGTAAACGGATAAATACTTAGATGGCTTGACCAAATGGCAAAGTTGGGAAAAGAAGTCAGACCTGTTACGAGACTCTGGTAATCAGGTGGGATGCTGAACCATGATTACCCATGATGATAATTAACCCTACCAGACCGCTGAACCGATTTTTCGGTAATTTCCTAATCTGCCGCTATACCGCTGTACCCAATTTTCGGTATTTTACCTAGTACGTGAAAAAAAGCGTCACAAACTAAACATAACCAACCAGTTGGGTCAAACCTCATGGTTAGCCATTGCAAATGTCTTCCCCCATAGGTTTGAATTGACTTTGTGTGGTTTAATGCGAAAAAATTCTGTAAAGTCCCAATGAAACGAGCGGCTGATGAACCAAGCACTTCAACAAGAAAGCGAAGTAGGTCTAGGATTTTCACAGTCTAACAGCTGATCGATACTTTGTTTATTCATACTGGATTGGCACACAGGTGGAATATCAGTGCTAGATGAAAGGTAGACCTATTTTCTACAATGTCTCCAAGTTACATCTTATTCTAACCACTTGTTTGCATGTAACTAACATTTTTCTATATCATGTTGGTTTTTTCTCTTTAATGCTCAGGAGCCCAGGTAATAGGGACAGTTAGGTTCAGGGCCTCAGGTCTGGTAGGGTTAAATAAAATGGAGGACAAACAGCACACATATATCACCATTGTAACAAAACTCACTCTGAGAAGGGTAAAGACAGGCATACTTCATACTCAGTGGCTTGCTTCAAATAAAACATATAAGGCAGGAAGCATCCATTGGATCCTTTCCCCAGGTCATGCTGGCATGTTGAGAAATGAGCAGGTTGATAGATTGGCTGGGTCTGCACTGCCGAGTGTGATATTGGTGCCACAAGGCAGATGTAATCAAGACAATGGGATTGTGTTTATAGTGTGGAAGGACAGATAAATAAAAATCATCATGGCCTGTAGAGAATGGTGAGGCAAGGAGCGACCGGTTGATCTGGCAGACACTCAGCACTCCAAGGAAAGGCCAGACGGACAGATAATTGGACTGTAACTGGTATCATTTGCAGTGGGACCCTTCACAGGATGTTAAAGATGAGGACTGAATGTGCGTGTGGGAGTGCCCTGAGTTCTATGATGTCAGTTCTGGACTCAACTCAACTTATATTTTAAAAACTGGGGAAAATTCCAAACAGACACAATGTCACACATAGTCAATTAAAAAAGAATTATTTCCCACAAGCACCAACACCACACAAAGACATGCACACTGACTTACTTGTTTAGATGTAGGTCTACCACAAATGATTTTCCAAATGCAAAGAACTGTGCTGTGACATTATCCAGATACTGATCCTGTTAGATGACAATTATCAGACTCATAGTACGTAGCAACTAAGTGCTACAGTATCATACAGTACATTCATCAGATATCAGAAACAAGTGACACAAAACCAAAAGAAAAATTAAGGATGTACAAATCTAATACCTCTCAAAGAAAGTAAAAATTTCCTCATGTTAATACACACTAAGGTATTTCAGCAAGCAAATCACAAAATAGTAAGCAAAAATGTAAAAACCTATGACATGCAAACCTGAAAACAATTTACTATTGTAGTACATAATTCCTTATTTCACAAAATAATCTCAGTGTGTTCAGGCTTCCTGGCCTAGAGGTTAGCAACTTTTCTCTGTAATCTCGTATACCCTTGTAAGTAACGTGACGATGGTGAGAATCAGCAGTGGTTCGAATCGCGTTGGTAACTTACGGGGTATGTGAGCCGGCCGCTCAGAAAGCAATGGCAAACTGCTGAGCGTAATCTTGCCAAGAAATCAACAATCAGCTGAAAGATGCTGATGTTGACAGCGATTTCCTGTAAAGGATATGCAAAAAAAAAAAAAAAAATCTCAGTGAAAATTGTGCATTTATCACATTTTGTCAGTCCACCAGTACCTGCACCATGAAAGTCATTGGGCTGCTACCTTAGCTATATTTGCACATCCCATTCAATTTCTTCATCATCAACAAATCATTGTTTACTGCTTTTCATGACAAACACTTGCTGCCATAGACAAGTAAATATTCCCTCAAGACTATCCTTGGTAGTAAGTCTTCTGACCCATAGAAACCTCACAGCAGCACGTTGTTCTCCGATGGTGTAATCTTTGAGTATGGCAAAATTGTCAAGACAATGTGTACATAAAACTGTATGTGCTTACACATGCAGCAATTATCATGTCAAACATAGACATCACACTTAATGCATATGCCATATGACACCTTTATAAACTATGAACAACAATTTCTTAACTGTCTTTAATCATTTTGTGACTTACTATTATCATTGTGAGTTAAAGTTTAGTTGCATATTCATTACAGGATGTCACAGGCAACCCCAGGATTTTTTTTTTGGCTGTTAGTGATTTCTTGCAAGTTTATGTTTAGTATTTTGCCACTGCTTTGTGAATGACCGGCACACATTCTATTGTATGAAAACCATGCAAGGCGGTCTGCTGCCAAATCGCCTGCAGCTGTGTTTTGAACGTTGTATGCTGGATTGTGAATTGTGTCCATAACACCTTTGCCGCACAACAGGCAGTAAAGATGAAGAGTCAGTTATTTCCATTTTTATTCTTCTCAAAACCATATTGATGTTATGTTACACGAAATTGCAACTGGAATATTTGAAGATTATAACCATGACAATGCAAAACAAATTGTCTGACAAAAGCTAATAGGAAACAAATGCTGGCCACCACAAACACTTAGAAATACTGGATACAACTACTGGCCCTCCACTCTTTCAGAGTTAAAGGACACTTTAACCTATCCAAACAAGCAGCATTTATTGATTTGGTTAACATGAACTAATTTATGAGAAACAATTGCACTGTTTTTGAATTCGGCCTGTCTGCATTTCTGTTCAATTAATTATTTATTATAACCTGATCTTGTCAAGAGCACTGAAATGTTATATTAAACTTGTTCTTCTGTATGGCTGTGAATCTTGGAATGTGAGTGAAGAAATTAGGAAAAGCTTTCAGGCAGCGAAGATGTGATTTCTGGGAAAATTTTTTTTTAATAAGTATAAACTATGTACTTGATATTTTTTTTAAATTGTCCCAGAAATCATATCTTTGCTGCCTCAAAACTCTTAAGTACCAACTATGTACCGGCCTCCGTGGCGAAGGAGTTACGAACACGATTCGTAATCCTGTATACCCGGGTTCGGAACACAGCGGTGCTGGTTTTTTCAAAAAAGGTATAGATGCCAGTCATTCAGAAAGCAATGGCAAACTACTGAACGTAAAACTTGCCCAGGAATCACGAACGGCAAAAATGCTGGTGTTGACTGCTACGTCCTGTGAAGGACATGCAACTAAACCAACTATGTACCCAAATACCATCCCCTTGGGGACTGTGTTGCTGGACTTGCTGTCTCCTCTCTAAGCTCAGAAACCACTGGGGAGTTCAAGACTAGAGCTTCGACTTCCCATCTGATGCATCAGGCATAGTGGGATATAACTAGGTACTGCAGTTCATGTTTTGCCTATTATACTGGAATTTTATTTTTTGTGCGGTAATGTTCGGTTGTTTGTTTTTGTATCTCCGATATGAGGACGGTAAGCATGATGTTAAATTCCACGATTATTTCACGATTGCATTAAAACAGAAACCGATTACTGAGGATTGTAGTTCCCTCAATTGTCTACAAATCTATACATCTTGGCTTCTCAAATTTTTCTTCTTACCAAGATAAAGAGACTGTCTTTTTAAGACGTAAGCTGAGTCGTTAATTTTGTTTTATATAGACATTGTGAATTGATCTTGTATAAATAAGTCAATTGAGCATCCAATTTTACACCTACTGTGAAATTTTCAACTATTTAAGTCGGCGGGAACATCTCAAACTGAAATCATTAAGATCGCATGCTACGATGCTGTAATGGGATATTTCAATGGCAGGAAAATAGCGGTTTTCCGTGTCATAATCAAGCGATGATCATTTAATGTGATCTTCTTTATATAGACATTGTGAATTGATCTTGTATAAATAAGTCAATTGAGCATCCAATTTTACACCTACTGTGAAATTTTCAACTATTTAAGTCGGCGGGAACATCTCAAACTGAAATCATTAAGATCGCATGCTACGATGCTGTAATGGGATATTTCAATGGCAGGAAAATAGCGGTTTTCCGTGTCATAATCAAGCGATGATCATTTAATATTCTTATGGATTATTCAGAGTGACAAAATGATAATGAATACATGTTTGCATTCACCACCCATTGTAGTATTTATGTGTAAATTGTCATTACTCTAAGCGGCTGGGGTCGATTATTTTTGGATAACTTTGTAAGGCGAATTCTCTGGTCAAAATGGATCTTCGCCTCGCAGCCTCGTGTTGACAACAACGAGTGCGGTAGCAAACGCAGTCTGATGTCACCACAGCATGACGTGGAGATGTATATATCTGTGTGGGTGTGTGTATATATATATATATATATATATATATATATATATATATATATATATATATATATATATATATATATATATATACATACATACATATAAACTGGCAGAGTTATTTTTCCTTGAGTTGGACAGCTGCAGTGGAAATATCCCTTGTATCCCAGTGTAACCAACAGATGTGTGAGTGTGTAGGTAGGTCACACTATTAAATGATAAACTGACACACAAACATTAATATCTCAGCTTATAATTGACCTACAGACTTGAATAAGATACAGTTGGATTTGCTTTTTCAAGAGGTATCCAACTATGCAGGTTATATAATTAAAAAGCAATTTAGAAAATGTTACTAAAGTGGCTAGATATAACTAGGTCATTACTTAGCACTGCACATAATGGAATGTGCTGGGATTCAGCCTTGGTTGATGCTTCCTCCACAGGTTCTAGGCATTTCATTGTCAACAGACTCTCACTCATTGAGCATAACCCTAATTGTACAGCCGCTTCTTATTCTACATTTCATCTCCTGATGCAGCATAGGTCTTCAAACAATTCATGCCAAATTCTGTGTAGGTTGGTTGGTTGGATTTTGCAGCCATTTGTCCAAGGGATGAGATAGCTAGTCTCACATCAACCCTGCTTAGTCATCTCGTATAACACACATGGAAGATTACAGTATTACTATAATTTGCTTTCACACACACATATATACATACATACAACATACACACACCTAACTAGACTTATATAGGTCATCAAACAGATGTAAAACCACTGATGATATTAACCAAGTGTTGAAACCAGGAATATAATTGAGAGGCTCCTAAAAAGCAATTAAGTGGGCAAACTTGACACAAGTATTCTTGCTTTCCAAATTATGCAATTCTACAGCAACAGCATGGTACAAGAGTGGTCAGAGTGTGACCTGATTTCACACTCAGCCAACAACTTGGATAGTTTCCCTTAGCACAGATTATTCTCACTAACAGTACCCATAGATGGGAAAATTTAGACAATGTGAGAATATGAATAGCAAAGAAACAAACAATAGATTGCATGATTCAATTCATAAAATATTTTGCTGCATCTCGTTAGGTACATACTGCAGAAATTACACAATGTAAACTAAAGCAATAGATAAATCCTTCAAGCTGAAATATACAGCATACATTCACCTAATGTGAGAATTGGCAGAGATATAGCTTCCCCTTTGTTACCTCTGTTAAGCCAAAACAGGTAATATTGCCTTTGATATCCCATGTGGATGTTCCCTTTATGTTCACTAAATAATTAAGCCTTTGATGCTGCAGCAACATTGAGATATTTTGCATCATGCTGAAGCAGGCAACTTAACAGACTGCTCCCACTGTTTTTCTTAATTCCAGTATGTACTTACATGATATCCAAAATATGTGTTTGTTCAATTCAAATCCACAACTTTCTCATAGTTTTTTTAATAAATGTACTTGGCTCCATTAATGCATTTAAAACTGTTAAAATCAACTTCCAGTGGTGATGTACCATCATGAATATTACTTGTGTTGAAATGTTCAGTGTAAATACAATATATCTCATCTCATCTCATCTCATCATGTTCCTCTTGTACCTTGCGGTGTCGAGGTGAAGTATAAACTTCGTGAGAGTGCCCGGTTATGGGCTTCGTATATCGACATTCCCATGGATTCTGTTATTCCCTCCGTCCAGCGTTTACGTGGTCGGCCTCTTCCTCTGTTTCCATCTGGTCTGTACGTCATTGCCTGTTGTGGCATGCTGTTGACTGGTAGCCTACTTGCATGGCCAAACCATTTGACTTGCTGCTTTCTAATAAAATCTAGAGCAGCTTTAACCCCCACTTTAGTCCTGATTTCTTCATTTCTGATCTTATCTCTTCTTGATACGTTGAGTATTCTTCTCAGGAACCTCATTTCTGTTGTTGTGATTTTTCTTTTCTCTTTTTCTGTCATTGTCCAGGTTTGGCATTGGTAGCACAGAGTTGGTAGGAAGATTGTGTTGTAAAGTGCTTTCTTAGTAGTTATTGATACATGTTTGTTCTTTAGTATTGGTGCCATTTGTCCAATGAGTTGATTTGCCTTATTGCACCTATTTTCGATCTCGTCTTCTGATCTGCCATTTGATGATATTATACTTCCTAGGTACTTGAAGCTCTTTACTTGTTTCAAGGGATGTTCGTTTAGGTGAATTGTTGCTGTTTGTTCTTCTTTAGTTATAGTCATTACCTCTGTTTTGCTTGTGCTAATTTTCATGTTATGTTCCCTACACATTTCGTTTAGACTATTCATGTGGTCTTGTAATTCAGCTTCTGATTTTGCTATTAGTGCTTGGTCGTCCGCAAACGACCAAGCACTAATAGCAAAATCAGAAGCTGAATTACAAGACCACATGAATAGTCTAAACGAAATGTGTAGGGAACATAACATGAAAATTAGCACAAGCAAAACAGAGGTAATGACTATAACTAAAGAAGAACAAACAGCAACAATTCACCTAAACGAACATCCCTTGAAACAATATATATGTATGTAAAAACAGAAATAACAAAGACGGGGTACCAGACAGAGATATTAAAATAAGAATACAAAAGACAAAAGGAAATTTCATAGCACTAGCAAATTTGTGGAAGTCAAAAGAAATTAAACCAAGGGAAAATCAGAAATGAAGAAACAAGGACTACTATGGGGGTTATAACAGCGTTAGATTTTATTAGAAGGCAGGAAATCAAATGGTTTGGCCATTTAACAAGGTTACCAACTGACAGTATACCACAACAAGCAATGATGTACAGACCAAATGGAAGCAGAAGAAGAGGTTGACCACGTAAACGATGGACAGAGGGAATAGCAGAGTCCATGGGAATCTCGATACATGAAGCCCATAACAGGCACTCTCCCGCTGTTCATGCTTCACCTTGACACCGCAGGGTAAAAGAGGAACAAGATGTGATGAGATGAGCAAACTTAAACTTTTTAACTCTAGCGTTAAATCAAACAACAATAAGAGAGAGACAAACAGCTTTCTTTGGTCATGTGATGAGAAGAAAGGCGTTGGAGAACATCCTGACAACTGGAAAGATCGAGGGGAAGAGAGGGAGAGGCAGACCAAGAGAAATGATGCTGGATGGATTGAGATGGTGGCATGGAGGAATATCATCAGCAGAGTTGAACCAGAAAACCAAATACTGAGATCTGTGGAAAGTCATGAACGCCTAGACATGGCACTTGATGATGATGATGATGATGATGATGATGATGATGATGATAGTGATGGTGATAAGCATTAAATCAGTACTGCTGTGTAGATCAGAACTGTGGAGAATGACTGAAACAGTTACTAACAAACTACAAACATTCAATTGGGGCATGGGAAGGGTAGAAGGACTAACATGGTATCACAGTAACAGAATCACTAATGTGGAGCATAGGGAAAGAACAAGACAGTTTCCAGTGAATAAAGTGGCGCTGAAAAGATGCTGGTGCTGGATATTTTGAGAAATCCTAAGAATAATATAATGAGGAAGTCCTTTGTGTGGAATTCACAGGGCAAATGAAGTTGGAGGGAGACCTACAACACATGGAGAAGATAATTACAGACAGCAATCAAAACTATAGGCCGGTCTCCCTGGCCTAGGAGTTAACGTCTTTCTCCGTAATCCCATATATTCTTGTGAGTAACGTAACCTGTGCGAGAATCAGTAGCGGTTCTCGTTGCGTTGGTAACTTACGGGGCATGTGAGTTGGTCGCTTAGAAAACAATGACAAACTACTGAGCGTAATCTTGCCTAGTACATCAACAGCAGCTGAAAAATGCTGGTGTTGACTGCAATGGCCTGTAAGGGATTTGCAACATTAAAAAAAAATCAAAAACATAGGAAAAACATGGAGGGAGCTGCAAGGGGGGGGGGGGGGGAATAAAGAGCAGAAGAAGGAGGACAGACATAGAATAATATTGCAGAGCTGGAACCAAGCACAGCAACTCTGTTAAGCCTGGTGTCTGAGCTGGAGAGCACTTTGGAAATATGTCTGCTCTAAAAGCCTGCTAAAAACAAGATACTAAAAGCCCAATGAGAAAAATAAACTTTAAAGGCAATAATTGTAATCCTTTCTTGTGCCACTGAACCCTGATTTGTTCATTGTAGTCTGGAAGATGTCTTTAAAAATTTTAATGTAGAATAGGTATTAAAACAGTTACATGTGGAATAGCTAAAAAAAAAATGCAGCATTTCACAAGATGAAGAATATTCTATGCAATACATATCTGACAATTGAGTTGAGAAAGTGACTTCTTGATAGCTTTATAGAGCAAATGATAATGTATAGAATTTAATCATGACCAATCAGCAGATTAGTGAGGAATTATGTGGAAGCTGCAAAGATGAGCTTTTATACAAGCTTGATAAGGACACCTTGGACAGATTAAAAGCGTCATGAAAATATCTTGAAAATATAATTTCACAAATGAACTGGTTTCTCCCATTTGAAGAAGGCAGCCCGCATTCTTTGGACATATCATCAGAAGGAGAAAACTGGAATACGCAATGGTAACAGAAAATGTGGAGGGGAAGAGAGGCAGAGAAAGACCAAGAGAGAAGTTGCCGAAAAGTTTAGCATCATGGCATGAAGGAACATCTGTTTCAGCAATGGTTGACAGTAGATGAGATAGAGTTTGCGGACAGACCTGATCGTCACACAGCATTGACAATAAGACAACGAAGTAGCACCTAAACCCCTTCACAGTAATGCAGTTATGTCACACTAGTAAATGTGGGCAAGAAATAAGTCATATTCAGTCAAGCAGCACCATACCTCATTATGCCATGACCTAGGATATGCGAAGGTCTAACTCATCATACTCCAACAGAAGCATCTGATTTGACACTATCTTTACTGTTTTACTTTCCTTATGGTGATGAATGCAGATATCTCCAATGATGTCACATAGCATGAGATTTTTTGTGACAACACATAAAACACTGTGGCTTTGCTACTCTGGTTGATTGTTTATATTCATGATGTTCGATGTAAGAACACGATAAATAATTAGTGTGATGAAAAACAATAATGCAATTTTTTGTCATCGTAAAATGAGTTACGTTTAACTGTTGCCTGATACATCCAGTTTCAAAATGCATGTTTTCAGAGTTTGCCTTTCCTAGCCTTGAACTATCGCCAGTCTATGTGCAGAGAAGCTTGATTTTATGTCTCAAGTGGACCTGACCAACTTGAGAGACCCTGCTAGGCATGAAGGAGTATGTGCATGCATGTATGTGTGTGTGTGAGAAAGAGAGAGAAAAAGAGAGTAAGAGAGGGAGGGAGAGAGAGAGAGAGAGAGAAAAAGAGAGAGAGAGAGAAAAAGAGAGAGAGAGAGAGAGACAGACAGACAGACAGACAGACAGACAGACAGAGAGAGAGAGAGAGAGAGAGAGAGAGAGAGAGAGAGAGAGAGAGAGAGAGAGAGAGAGAGCTCAAGTCAAGAAACAGCCACAGCAATAAAAGAATATAACAGGGAAGATAATACGAAAACAAACTCATACCTCTAGATCGAATGTACTATTGACCCTGTGTCCTTTGTAATAATAAGTCACAAGACAATCAAAGTGGCGATAGAAGAAGGAGATTTTCTTAAGTTTCCCTCTATCTTCATTGTGACCTGAAAATACATGCATGCAAATTTTATGCTACTTGAAAGACAAAATGAAAAACATTAAAAATCTGATACCCATGAAGAAATTTTAAATTTTTAAAGAAAATAACACAACATGAAAATGTCATTATCGAGTGTTATGCCAACTAGAATGAGTCACTATACCTCTCCAAAGTTCCCATTCTCTTGCAGAATACATTAATTCATGTGCTAATATACTACCATGCCATGATGCAAGGCTGGCCAGAATCTTCTTTCACAGCTTCCTGGTAACTTTTATTTCCCCCATTAATCTTCTCACAATATGTCAGAGCTTTACTTGTCTCATAATAAGAAGTTTATTAAAACACCCCTCTGTAATCGTGGAAACTTGAGAACCAGTATCCAGCACACACTTCACACTTTTACTGTCAATGTTTAATACTGTTTCTGTTGGGCATCTGCTGCAAAGTCTTGTGGGATTGAAAGAGTTAAATGCACAAAACTTTCATGAAAGAATCAGTCAGCCCTTTCAGTCTTTGGTCTATAATGTGAGTTTAGTTTAGCATGCCATTTGGACTAAAATATTATCTCCACAAAGGTAGGATTATTTTTGTTTTCTGAAGAGTATTTTTTTTTTGGGGGGGGCGCTCGCTCACTTTGAACTCAAGCGTAGTCCATACACACTATTTATAGTAGCGATGGGATGAATTTTGTGTGTGGATTAGCTTTCCCTATTAACAGTGTCCCTCGCCATCAGGCAAACCCACTCCAACTTCAGAGGTACTTGTAATTTACATCCCCAAGTCAAGGACGACAGGTCAACATTTTAGTCCAGCTGTCCGGTGCAGAGGTTGAACCGCTTACCTCGTCTCAGCACAACGGATGTTTAAGAACACTTGTTCTTACCCATTCGGCCATGCGGACCTGCTCTGATGAGTATAACTCTGGGGCTGACCTAACCTCTTAAAAATGGGTAGTAGAGAATTATCAGAATGTTCTTAGAATTGCCAGGGAAGTAAAGGTGAGGAGGAAGTGAAATGATCACCTCCACCTCATGTCATGGCCTAGTAAATGTGAAGGTCTAACACTTCATACACCAGCATTGATATCTGTTACAGGATGGCACAACATTAATCCTTTCTTTAAATACTATCTCGCCAAGTATATTTATTAAAAACTGTGTACACTTTTTATTTTTAATCAACAAGTATATTTGTACTAACACTTTGCTATCAATGTTTAGCCTGATCTCTGCCCAAACCACAAGAAGAAATTCATCGGAAGTTTGGTAAACAATGTCGGCATCAAAAGAAGGAACATTTTGAAAGAAAATGACACATATCAATCTTAATAGGGATTCAGCATGGCCAAATGTATAAGAACGCATGTTCTTAAAATGCCGAGGCAAGGAGTTCAACCTCTAGACCGGACAATTGGATTAAAATGCTGTCTTCTCATCCTTGACTTGGGGACGTAAATTACAAGTACCTCTGAAGTCAGAGTGGGTTTGCCTGATGGCCAGGGACACTAGTAATAGGGAAATCTAATCCACACACAAAATTCAGTCCAGTGCTACTAGAAGTAGTGTGTAAAAAAAAAATATCTTAACACACAACGAAGTCAAATAAACATAACAGAATAGAAAGTGCATCTTAAAAGAATGGAATCAGCCATTTTTATATTTATAGCTTTGTCAATCAGACTACCTCTGATTAGATCAGTATTCCTCTGTGTTATTGTTTGGTTTCTCTTGTCCCACTGAAAAAGACTTTGGTCCAATCATTTCCTGTACCTGTGTATATTTTTTCATTTGTCCAGCTTATTAGTCATGTTTTGATTTTTAACTTGGACTTTAGGGGAAAAAAAAGACTGACAAGTTAACACAGTGTGCAAACAACAATAGTATATGTGTCATAGAACAAAAGGAAAACTATCAAACAAATGCATGATATCACAGGAAACCTACATACACAGGAACTAATTATGGCAATGGTGTCCAGATGGCTCTAGAAACAAACTTCAGTTCCTCTGAAACGTAACCTCAAATAAATAAGTAAAGAACTCCTTATACATGCTTTGATGCATATTTCATACTGTGTTAGCCACATATTTGTATAGACGGGTCAGCACTCGATTACTTAAAACATCAGTCTTGATGGGGATTTGAACACATGACCACCAGCCAAGCATGCTAGCCACTGCACTACTGTGGCTCACACCTCAAAACTAGGACTTAAGTATTCAGCACAAGAGAGATGATAATATTCACCTAGAGTAATGTAGCAGAATGAATATCATATCAGTATTAGCTTAGGGGTGCAAGACTACAGCACGCTTGAGCATCCATATAGAACAGTAAGAAAGATGCTCAAGTCGTGACGTAGCTTGTTGTTGGGTAGTCACCACCAAGGACGAGGAAAGAGAAGTCAACATCATAATTGATTTGTACTTGGATTTTGTATCGACCATCATGTATAAATAAAGCCTGTTTTGAAATAACACAGCAGAACTTGTTGATCCACTGTATACACGCATTGTTACAGATGGATAAATGGCGCCGCATACAGGATTCGATTTTTTACTTGAAGGTCGCGTGAACAACGTGAAGTATGAAAGTCAACATGCCGCATGCTAAAGTGGAATAACCAATTTGTTGAGGTATGAACGATATTTTAGACATTCATTAAATAAAAGAAAAATAAAAGTTCAAAATCGGACCAACTATAATTGAATCAAGGTCAAAATTTAAGCGTTTTTCAGACTACCTAAATTAAACTTACACACATCAAGATTTTTGAATGGAGCCATCTACATAATATGATTGTCTATGACTGTGGAGTTTTATCAAGCTGTTTTTCGTCAGAAATACTTGAAGCAACGTGATGTTTGTCGAATTGCTGTGAGGTTTGACTTGCATTATTTCAGCCGTTAAGTAACCTTGTGTTGAAGGTCACACATTTACATACTAGCAAAGAAATCTCAAGACAGCTATAAACAACTCGAATTCAACAGAGAATTGGTTTAAAGGAGCTGTTTCCTTTTGTTATGTTCATTTAATATTGACTTTGAGAACCTGAAGAAAAATGAGAGCTTATTTTGAGTCAACCCTATTGCTCCTTCAATTGGAAATCATGAGAAAATACAGTTGCATTAGCTCATCCTGAATTCTAACAAGTCAGAATGTTTTTCAACAAAAGCGAACATCTCAATAGGGGACCTTCGGAGGTGGTTGGGCAAACTGGGTTGCCGACCTGCTGAAGAAGGGACCCAAATCTAGTCGCTTTATCGCTAGACCAGTTTTCAAGACGTCGCCTGGAAGTGCCCTGTTCAGGGTGAAAAGAAGGCTCAAGTCTGGTAGGGGCTCGACCAGGGGCTGAAAGTGAAAGTAACGAAACCTGAGACGCTGGAAAAAGGATATCACTGAAGTCGCGTTTGGATGGCTACTAAATAATACGAACTCCAGACGTTTGAGTATACATGAACCGTGACAAGGGATATTTTTAAAGAACGTACGTGAATTCACGCTTCTCTTGAATCAAGGAAAGACATGCTCGACGGTAATTAGTATAACGGCTAAGAGAACATTTTTTTAATGTGATTTAAATATTTAAATAAGATCATTTAGATAAATTGTTATAAATGTGAAATTGCTTGTATAAGTGTATAGCGAAATATTTCAGCATGGCAGAAGAAGAAGGTTCACTGACACAAGTTTTGACTGGGGTAGGAACGGTAATAGGTAAACTCAACACAGTTATGAAACAACAAGGAATGGCAGCTGAAATTGTTAAATTTAGTGGACAGGCAAAAGATTTTAAGAAGTGGATAACTTCAATAGAGAAATATGCATATTTGGTGTCAGCATCAGATGAAGAGAAAATGAAACTTGCTTATCAGGCAGCAACAGAACCGGTTTCTGATCATATTAGAAGAAAATTAGAGGCTAGGGTAGATGAGACATGGGAGCAGTTCAAGGACGATTTAGCTCATAAATACGCTGAAATAACGGACCCACAACATGCGTTTTCGGTGTTAAGACAGTCCAAACAAAACACTGGAGAAACTGTACAATTATTCAGCGATAGGTTGATTAACCTGGCTGAAGAAGCATTCTTAGGACAGAACGTACGAGGAGAAGAGGTGGAGCGGATGTTGGTCGGGATTTTTGTAGACGGTATAAAGTCAGATGGACTGAAATTTAAGCTGATGAGGGAAAATCCTGAGAGATTATCACAAGCTGTAGATATAGCAGTACAAGAGGAGAACTTGAGACGCAGATTTAGGTTGAGAGTAGGAAGAGAAATAGGTACCAGTCGAGAAGATAGGATTGAAGAGCCTATGGAGATAGGACAAACAAGGTTCGGATGGAATAGGAGAGGAGGTATACAAACATTACAAGGTAGTAATAGAAATGCTTATGATGAAAGAAGACAAATGAGAAATCCTACAAGTGAGACGGTAGGTAACACAAATAACACAAATATAGTCTGTTGGTCTTGTGGTCAACGTGGACACATTTTTCGCTTTTGTGGTAACAGGCGTTTCCAGTCGAATACACAAAGTAGAAATGGCAATAGCAGATTAAATAGGAATGTTGAAGATAGACACAGAAGTTTTACAAGTACAAGAACACAGGAAAACCGGCGCCCTACCTATTAAATAGGACCTGTAGTAGGAGGGAAAATAACAAGGTCCCAAGATTTAAAGAATATTTTAATAACAGGTATAGCAGGACGAGTAGGGAATGCTCTCAATTAGATGAAATCAAACAGTTCACAGTGAATAAAACAGATCCCAGTTCATGTATAATAGAAATAGGGAAGTATAGAGTTCGTACATTAATTGATTCGGGAGCTCAGGTTAGTGTGATCAAAGAAAGTTTTTTATACAAAATAATGAGAAATTGCAAAATATTCAGAAGTCATAATAATCTTCACTCTGTTACAGGACAGAATTTACAAGTAATTGGACAAACAATAATGAATTTTAAATTAGGAGGGATCAACGTAAGACATCTTTTTCATGTAGTGAAAGATTTAAATAGAAATATGCTTATAGGAAGAGATTTTCTAATAAAAAATGGTGTAAGACTTATGTTTGATCTACATAAATTAAAATTCAAGGACGTGTATGTAGATTTAGAAGAAGACATGCACATTTCATCACTGGTTAGAGTTAAAATGTCTATGACGTTAAAACCACAGACAGTTAATTTGATACAGGCAAAGGTAAAAAGAAATCCGTATTATGTTGTAGGACACACAGTTAGAATCACTGAATTGCAAAGGCAGCATTAATTGAAGATATATGGATTGGATACCATATTATGAGTAACGATATGATAGTTGGTTAATAGAGAATAGATAAAAAGGGGGCTGTGAATGGCAGCATATAAGGTTGGGTATATGGAATAGATAAACAAGGAGGCGTGTCATGGGATGTGAGGGGGAAAAATATAGGAGCTGTGGAAAAACAGCGTTAATTAATTTAAAATGTTCATGGAATATGAACATTGGTTCATGGTTGAAGGTGAGATAAGTGAAATATAGACAAGGTTGTGGATGGCAATATATGGCAATATAAATGTTGAGTATATAAAAGAAAACTTAGATCAACTTAATTTATAGTGAACAGAGATGTATTTCATAAGATATATTTAAAAAAACTTTTTACAAAAGTTTTTTCGTTGGCAAGAGAGGTAAATGTGATTGTGTTGACTATTTCCTTATACTTGGGTGCACACCCCTTCTTTACTTTTTTTTAAATACATCTTTTCTGTCTATCCTGTGTTGTGTGAATGAGAAATTTCATAGTGTCAAGTGTACGATAATGATTGATACGAGCCATTCTTATGATATATATATTTTATAAAAAAAAACTTTGAAGAGCCAGAAACGAAGAAGAAATGTAACTTCATAGTGGTTTGCTATGTGGTACAATTAGAAGGAAATATTCACCTAAAATAGAGTTAGTTTGGGGCGGCTTAGAGAAATTATGGGAAGTAAGGAGAGAAGGTGTAGGATAAAGGGGTTAGGAGTTAAGACTTTTGAAGAAGAAAAGTCTTTTAAAAGACAGGGAGGTGTAGCAGAATGAATATCATATCAGTATTAGCTTAGGGGTGCAAGACTACAGCACGCTTGAGCATCCATATAGAACAGTAAGAAAGATGCTCAAGTCGTGACGTAGCTTGTTGTTGGGTAGTCACCACCAAGGACGAGGAAAGAGAAGTCAACATCATAATTGATTTGTACTTGGATTTTGTATCGACCATCATGTATAAATAAAGCCTGTTTTGAAATAACACAGCAGAACTTGTTGATCCACTGTATACACGCATTGTTACAGTAAGATAAAAGACTGCTAGACAGTGAGAGATAGATATATTAAAGCTGGACAGTGAGTGACAGATAATTAAAGTTAAACAATAAGTGACCAAGATAGACAGTCAATGCCAGGTAAAATAAAGATAGAAAGTGAGTGCCAGATAAACTAAAGATAGTGAGTGCCAGATAAACTAAAGATAGCAAGTGCCAGGTAAACTAAAGATAGCAAGTGCCAGATAAACTAAAGATAGTGAGTGCCAGACAAACTAAAGATATCAAGTGCCAGACAAACTAAAGATAGTGAGTGCCAGACAAACTAAAGATAGTGAATGCTAGATAATTGATTAATTTTGTTATTTCGGGATTTGAATTTTAAATATTAAATAGCCTACGATGGGTGACGTAGTAATATTCTGTTAGGATAATTTGGCTGCGTGTCCAACGTGTGCCGCGTGGTTACACACCCGCTTCACACACCAGTGATCCGGGGCTTGTTTCCGGATCCGGTCAGGGATATGCACTACTGACGAGCTCAAACGAGGGAAACTCGAGTATAGTGCTTCCATATTGATGTGGATATGCCTTAGGTCCATACCAGAATACGATCAGCGTTGCCAGTAATGCTAGATAAACTAAAGATAGCGAGTGCCAGATAAACTAAATATAGCGAGTGCCGAACAAACTAAAGACAGCGAGTGCCAGATATACTAAGGATAGGAGTGCCAGATAAACTAAAGATAGCGAGTGCCAGACAAACTAAAGATAGCGAGTGCCAGACAAACTTAAGATAGCGAGTGCCAGATAAACTAAAGATAGCGAGTGCCTGACAAACTAAAGATAGCGAATGCCAGATGAACTAAAGATAGACTGAACACCAGGTAAACTAAAGATAGTAAGTGACAGGCAAATTAAAGATAGACAATGAGTGACAGATAAGCTAAAGACAACCAGAGAGTGAAAGACAGCCTGTGAATGATATACTAAAATTAAACAATGAGTGACAAACTAAAGTTAGACAGTGAGTGATAGACAAACTAAAGTAAGTGAATGACAGATAACTCATCATCATCGTGTGCCATGCCGATTAAGCATGGGCAGTCATGTTTCGCCATCTCACACGATCACCCGAGTCGTGGATCAACTCTGTGTTCTTGTCACGATCATGCCATGTGGCCAAGCCACAGGTAATTAACTCTTGCATATGAAAATAGAGAAGTGCAGAGAATTTAATGTAAACCTATTCTCATGTTTTGTGGATTATTCAAAGGCATTTGACTGTGTACAACATCAGAAACTTTGGGAAATCATGAGGAATATGGGCTTTCCATCACATGTAGTACAACTCATAAAAATGCTCTATCTAGACCAACAAGCAGCAGTTAGAATAGATGGCGAGACATCAGATTGGTTTGAAATCAAGCAAGGAGTCCGTCAGGGTTGTGTGCTGTCACCCTATTTGTTTAACCTGTACGCCGAAAATATAATGAGAAATGTGAGAGATGATATAAACAAGGAGCTATATGATGCCCTAAATATGGGCGGTCATGACATACCAGAGATTCGATATGCTGATGATACAGTATTACTATCCACAACACAGAATGGCATAGAAAACCTAATAGCCTCAACCCAATTGAATAGTGAAAATCACAACTTATATCTTAACATAGCAAAAACAAAGATAATGCATACAGATAAAACTACTATGGAGAAAGAAATACACATTAATGGGGGAAAATTGGAGGTGGTGGCAAATTTTGAATATCTTGGGTCATTGATTACCAATAACGGTGACACAATGAAAGAAATTAAACGACGACTATCCATTGCTCTTCAAAGACTAAAACAGATGAATAAATTATGGAGTGGGACAGACAGAACTACAAAAATTAGATTTTTAAGAGCATGCACCTTTCCCATTGCAACATACGCCTGTGAGACATGGACACTTACTAAACAAGCTGAACAGCGCATAAACACCTTTGAATATAAATGTTATAGACGAGTTCTAAGAATATCTTGGGTAAAGAAAAGAACAAATGCATCCATACTTCAAGAGTTGAATATTGAGGAGGGTTGGCTATTAAGGATGATAAAACAAAGAAAATTGAAGTATTTTGGTCACTTGAAACGTCACGAAAGTTTGGAGAGAACAATAATGGAAGGGTATATACCTGGGAAGAGAGGAAGAGGAAGGCCAAAGAGAAGATGGGTGCAGGATGTGGCGGATGATCTCCAGATGGGTGTATCAGACGCGGGACATCTTGCTTGTGATCGAGAGGTTTTCCGGAAGGTTGTTATGGGAGCAAGGTTCTACAAAGGACATGCTACTGAATGAATTAATGAATGAATATGAAAATTTACTGAGGTATATGCAGGCACATTTTTTAGTAAATGAGGACACCAATATAATTTATGTACAGAAAATATGTATTGTCTATTTTTTTTTGTTAAGAACATTTTTTTTAAAATATAGTAGTAATACTTTTTAAGAGTTTCAAATATGGAAAAAGAAACAAGAACAAAATAACTCTGGTCATTAACTGATTAGAAAACATTCAATTAGCAAGTCATTTTCTGATCTAAGAATATGAAATTTAACACGTCAAGGTTATAACTTCCATTAGCGCTTGTAATTATTTTGCACTGCTTCAACTATTACTCATGTCTGTAACTTCAAAAGTCAGGGAGTGTTCAGCAAAGTACTTTGGAGTTGTTTAAGTGGCTTTTTCTGTGTCATGATAGGCTTCCGGTAAAGTAATCAATGTCTTCTTTTGGAAATAACTCTTTCTGCATGATGAACAATAACTACAACTAAACAATGGTAATTTCTTAATTTATTCTGAGCAGCATACAAATCACAATATATCCACTAATTTCAGTTAGTTGTATGTTCAATGGACATCATAATAAACCACAGCCTTTATTGGCCATTTGTGATTTTCTAGGCAATTTTACTTTCAGTAGTTTGTCATTGCTTCCTGAATGTCTAACAATCATACCATTGTAAAAAATCAACACAAAGCGATCTGCTCTCGAATTGCTTGCAATTCAAACCTGGCTGTTGAAACTGATAAACTGCATTCACTAACCCTTAGTCATAACATAATTTTCTTTAAAAAAAACAAAAAACTAAAAGTGTTTTGTCATGTACTGAGGAGCTAATTCATGTACAGTAAACTGCTTAACGTAAATCGAGTTCCGACATTTTAACATTTAAATTTCAAGCCCGGTCCCTAACATGGAGGATAAGCGGGTGTGCTTTTAAGGTCTCTGGAGTGTTTATGCTTGTGGCTACGGTTTGCTTACACATTTTCCTCATGCTGGACAGGTAGTGCATTGTTCCGTCACCCTGCTATTGAGTTGAGTGCGTGGTGCGACACTGTGAGCTGTGAATTTTGCGTGGAGTGATTTTACAGCTGTCCGCGGTTGTTTGTAGCGCGAACTGCATGTTCAGAAAAATGGTGGCAGCTGATCACTGAACTAGCTGGGTTGCCTTATGCAGTAATGTGTGGCTGCTGTTTTTCTAAAGACTGTTACTTCCATTGACGATGAACTGTATTTTTCATGGCAGACTTTTATGTTGGCTTCTGGCAGCGGCATTATGCATAGTATACCTGTACAGGTTGTTGGTTTGTCGAGACTCCTGTCTGTTCCACTTTGCACATGGGGCAGTGAGGACCATTTTGTGTGATATTCACTGGCACAGGAACGGAGCATAATGGGATGACCCTTTGTCATGAAGTTGAAACCGCAACTGACTGACTAACTTATATTTAAATGAGGG
Source organism: Cepaea hortensis (assembly GCA_963921405.1). Classification (NCBI taxonomy): domain Eukaryota; kingdom Metazoa; phylum Mollusca; class Gastropoda; order Stylommatophora; family Helicidae; genus Cepaea; species Cepaea hortensis. The sequence continues at coordinate 95,634,177 of OY992877.1, read as the reverse complement.
TTGCAACAGTATAATTCATTTAATAAAAGATTTAAGCTTCCCGTGTCTTTTCTAACAGAAGACTGAAGTCAGCAGCGAGACAAGGTTAAAGGTTAAAGATGAGACAATTGACTTCATTGCATCAGTTTTTACTCACATGGCTTGACCTCTCTCTATAGCATGGCAAGCCACCTGCTTGGAGCATTGCACAAAGCATAATTCCGAAGCTCTAGCGATGACCCTTGGGGGTCTCTGGAAAAAACTGCACTCATGGCCTGTATGACACTGTCTGAAAATGAGCCCATGACCATTACAGAGTTTGACCACTTTACCACAGAAGTGTTTCAAAACAATGTATTCCCATATTTTCAGCCTGGCATATTTCACTGCATCTTGTCAGGTGCATCCTGCAGAGTTCGTTAGTTAGTTAGTCGCAGATCCAACTTCACAGCAACGGGTCACACCCATTATGCTCCATTCCTGTGCCAGTGAATATCACACAAAACGCTCCCCACTGCCCAATGTGAAAAGTGGAAAAGACAGGAGTCTCAACAAACAACAGCCTGCACAGATACACTGTGCATAATGCCGCCGCCAGAATGTCAACACACCAGTCCCCCACGAAACACCCAATTCATCTCTGATGGAATCGGCAGTCATTTTCCTACCTGGATGTTTCCTAGATGTTCACCTACACAGTCCATGAACATACAGTTCATCACCGATGGCAGTGGCAGTCAACCAGACGCCCAGCAGCCACGCATTTCTGCATAAGGCAAAAACTGGTCAACTCTGGGACATAGCCACCTGCCATCGCTCCGAACATGCAGTCACGTTCCAAAAAAAACAACTTGGGCAGATTCAAAAGCACTTCACACGAAACCCACAGCTCACAGTGTCGCGCCACACACTCACTCAGTAGCAGGGCGATGGAACCATCAAGCCTCCTTAGTCGCCTCTTACGACATGCGTGGTAGGCTACAGTGTTGCTATTCTTTGCTTCCCTTATGGGCCCCGGCAACACACGGGAGATCCTACAGAGTTATATATCATATGAAGTGAATAAATGAGCTCGGTGATCTCACAACCTCTGCTTAATAGCAGTCACGAATAAGCAAAGAAAAGGCATTCTGTATAGTTTATTCAACAGACAATAAACAATTGCTCAAATATACCAAGGAATTAGCAATTAGGCAGTTCCAGCCAATTTTGTGCACACAGAAAGATTTTATTTTAAACTTGTGATTACCACAGGGATAACAAATGAACATTTGAACACTATCAGTGACTAGACCAGATGTTTTAAATAATTTAGCCAAAGTATAATTCATTTATTCACTTCATATGATACACAACTCTGCAGTATACACCAAACAAGATTCAGATAAATATTTCAGGCAATAAATAGTGCAACATATTGTTTGCGGCTTCTGTGTTTTAACTCATGTTTATTGACTGACTATCTGAAACTTGTTACATTCCCAGCAGACCCCCAAGGGAGATAGTAACCAGCATGAAAATAAAACATCACATGCATTCCTTTCAAAGAAGCATGAGAAATAAATCCTCAAGCATTGATTGGCACTCAAATAAGTAGACAGAAGAAGCAGAGACAAAAGAACACTAGACAACATAATAATTGAAAGCTACAGTGATCCCACCAAAATTTGAACATGTCGCCTCCAAATGACGATGGTTTATTAGTAATTGTCTCAGTCATTTTCAATTTAACAATAGAGTTAAATATTGTAAGTTTAGCACTAGAATTCATTTCTTTTGACTTCCAAAACATTTCCTAGACCTATGAAAGCTCCACTTCCTTTTTTTGTAATAAAAGAAATTAGAATGAGATCGAAGTACTAATGGATAATTCCATGTGCAATGAAGATAGTCCTTAAGTGCAATGAATATAGCCCTTGAGTGTAATGTAGATGGTCCCTGAGTGCCATGAAACAAAAATATGTACAAAAAGCTTGGGAACCATTAACTTGGCTGTCTTTTACCTATTTTTCTTCATTTATTCTCAGATAATCACTTCTAATTTTCTACCCTTGTCATAGTTGATTTCCTCATTGAGGTTATGAACTGCCATGTTATTGTTGAGTGCGTCTCAAGGAACTGACAGTCTTGGATTACATGTTCAACTGTTTGACTACCCTCCTCACATGCCTGTCAAATGTTCATTTTGTTTGAAGCTGTAATGGCTGGCTGTCTCTGGACATTTCTTAAGCCCTTTTTCTATAATGTGTTCTGGATTAGCCGGCTCTGTGGCGAAGGGGTTATGGACGCAGTTCGTAATCACTTATACCGTGTTCGAAATACAGCTGTGGGTGATTAGGCAGCAAATTGCCTTGCAGTGAGTTTGTTTATAAAATGGTATGGGTGCCGGTTGTTCAGAAAGCAATGGCAAACTACTGAACGTAAACTTGTCAAGGAATCACAAACAGCTAACAAATGCTGGGGTTGACTGCGACGTCGTGTAAAGGATATGCAACTCGCGTTTTTATTTCATTACTTCTAGTAAGCTGCCAATCAGCTCTGGCAACCTTGATCTCTGGGACGGTGGGAATGTGCAGATGTTCTGGATTATTCATTGGGTATGCTGTGAGCCTTTTAAATTATTCTGCTTATTGTAGCACTCTATAATAATCTCTCCCGTCAAATGTCATGCCAGTTTTGTTATATTATTTATATAATTTATTGGTGCTGATTTCATCACTTGGCCAGGTTTCACATTCTGGTTCTATCATAGTTGGATTATGAAATATTTGTCTATGTTGGTACTGCATACGTCAGTCAAGCATTTCTTATGTATAAATAATATTTTTTTAGTATTTGATGGTATGCACCCTAAGTAATGCCTGCTATTTTATTTTAAAGTTCATGCTCTGTTGCACTTTTTGCTGATATGTGTGTATTTGATTTTTCAAACTTAGTCTATTTAATGATCATCATCATCACATGCAATGCCATCAGGCGAACCCACTCTGACTTTTGAGGTACTTGAAGTTTACATTCCCAAGTCAAGGATGAAACTAAAATGTTGACTTCTTGTCTTTGACTTGAGGAAATAAATTACACGTACCTCAAATGTCAGAGTGGGTTCACCTGATGGCGAGGGGCACTGGTAATAGGGAAAGCTAATCCACATGCAAAAATCAGTCCAGTGCATCAGGAGTTGTAGTAAATATATTTACTAAGCTGGAGTTTAAAGTGAGCAAACACAGAAAAAAAATCTTTATGTTTTCTTATCTTTGTCTACATTACTACGTAGACAGGTGTAAGATTCCATCTACTGAAGTGAGGTTTTACAAAGGAAGATCTTAAATATGAACATTAAAATATGAAAGGCAAGAGGAGCTTTTATAGAACTAGGAAATTTGTTGAAGTCAAAAGAAATTAAACTTTGCATCCAACATAGAATATTCAATTCTAATGATAAATTAGTACTACTCATAGATCAGAAATATGGAGAATCTTCTTCTTCTTCTTTGTGTTCATCCGTAGTGTTTTTTTTAAGATGTGATTGTAGTGTGTTGTTATGCACCCTTGGGCCGAAACCCTTGGGCCAACTCATCCGACTTTTGCATGCATTTTTGACCAGGTTAGCATTCCTGGGAGACTCTCACTTTTGTGGTACCGTCCACATCCCAGCTGGTCAAGTTGGAATGGCCGAAGACTTCACGGTCATCCCTCAAGGGAAGGCAGGGACAGTCCATGGGCATTATCCTCCATCCAGGAAGGCTTCCTTGTTTGCAGAGCCAACACATAGTGCTCTGGTGCTGGGCTCACTCTGGGAGTCGCCACGTCCTGCTCATGGCTGCTTTAATTCCTCACTTCAATATATTGGGCATTTCGTTCGCCACGGGCCGTTCCCGCACAAACCAGACCGGTCTGCAGACAGTATCCACTCAGCGAGTTTTCGATTCAGACATGTACCTGTCGTTGTGCCCGGAGGACAATATAGTCAGAGCTGTTCAGGGCACGAAGGGCATTCGGAAAACTAGGTAGTCAGAGCTGTTCCTAGCACGAGGGACAATCAGAAAACTAGCTAGTCAGAGCTGTTCCGAACGTGAAGGACATTCAGAAGACTAGTTAGTCAGAGCTGTTCCGGGTACTGAAGACATTTCACTTGGAAGTAATTGCGCAGTGCCAGGTTTATTTGCCACCCTTAGGCCGGCACATCCGACTTCGGCTGGCATTATTTAGTGAGGTTATCTTTCCACGGGTTTCAAGGAACGTTAGACTCTTACTGTTGTGGTGTTGCCCACATCTCAGCTGGTCAAGGTAGAACGGTCAAAGACATCACAGTCAACCCTCAAGGGTAAACAGGGGTAGGCCATGGGCATTCCCCGCTATCCAAGGAGGCTTCCATAATTGCAGAGCCGGTACATATTGCTCTGAGACTGGGCTCAGCCAAGGAATTGCCACGTCCTGCTCATGGCTACTTTAATTCCTCACTTCCATGTATTGGGCATTTTGTTTGCCACTGGTTGCAAGCACAAACCAGGGGCGGACAGACTGCGGGTGATATCCACTCAGCAAGCTTTCGCATCAGGCTTCCACATAATGGATTCGCTAGTCAAGTGTTCATGAGTGTAGATGCAGACTTTCATCGTAATCATTGCGTGCTTTTCCACCTTTAGTAACCGCTCCCGAGGTAGGCTACATGTGCTGCCGGCTCAGCACCTTACCTCTATTATCAGTGAGTGAATAACGGCCAGGCCCTCTCATCCTGGAATCCCTCATATCCCCCAGCTGAGAGCCTTCGAACAGGTATCTGGACTAAGCATGTAGCGTGCTCAGTATCTCTCCTCCATTTTGAGGTAGGTGAGTATCGGCCCGGCTCTCACGTCCGAGTGTTTATGGCTTAGAGGCGTTCAGCCATATCCCTTGGCTGAGAGCCTTAGAGTATGTGTCCGGACCAAGAATTTCTGCCTTCATGCAAATGATTTGATCTTGTGACTGCTATCCTCAGTCTACCTGCAGAGCAGCAAGTTGTGTCTCTCTTGGTCTGGTTCCTAACCCAAGTCCTGTCCGACACATAGTTGTGCTTCCGTCAGCCTAGCTCTTGGGGTCATTGGGACACGCAAGCCCCCCCCCCTCCCCACACCACCACCGCGACAAGGGGGGGGGGGGGATGATATGGAGAATGACTAAAATGTTTGCAAATAAACTGCAAACATTCATGTACATTCACATAATGGTGTGCCTGCGCAAAATAGAAGGAATAAAATGGTATGACAGAATCACCAATGTGGAGCTCATGGAAAGAACTAGACAAATATCAGTGTATTAAGAGGTGAATAACAAATGCTGGTGTTGAATTGGAACTACTTTGAGAAAACCTCATAATAGTTAACTACAAAAGCCTTTGTCTGAAATTCACAAGGCAAAAGAAGTAGAGGAAGACCAAAATACACATGGATAAGAGAAGTAGAGACAGAAATGAAGAATATGGTGAGGACATGGACACAGCTGCATGGGACAGCTAAGGATAGGACAACTTGGAATGAGCTGGTTGAGGGCTTATGTCCCAATGAGGGACAAAAGGTGAATGAAGAAGAATCAGAAGAAACACTGATAAGAAGAAAAACGATTAAATCAAGATAATGATAACCCGATTCCCTTGATGAAATCTGTGCACATTAAAAATCCCACGGTAGTTAGAAGTCACAAAGAGTAGGCTGAAAGGCCGCTGCCACATTTTAGGAAAAAGTAAACCTGCCCATAAAGCTCACCATTCATTGATGAAATCTGTCTAGAGCAGGGATCACCAAACTTTTTTCATGGCGGGCCGAATAACTGACAAAATGACGAGCGCGGGCAGGATACTCATTCTGTACAATACTTATGCCGTCTCCGTGGCGAAGGTCTTATGGACGCGGTTCGTAATCCTCTATACCTGCGTTCGAAAAACATCTGCGCGCGATGTGGCAGCAGATCGCGTTGCGCTGGTTTTTACGCTTTACGCTGGTTTTTACGCTTTAACAATACTTGCAAGCCAGAACAAAAGCTCTGGGAAAAAAGACGAAAAACTAAGTTAATCATGGATGAGTGGCGTGCAATGCACAAAACAGCAAAGACAACCAACATACTTATCTTATATATAAAAAAGAATGTATGTATGTATGTATGTATGTCTTTTATGCGTTCGCGAACGGTCCATCCAATTGAGATGAAATTTTCTACACGTCTTCCTCTCATTCCCGCGCTGCCAACTGTCATATTTTTTAAGTGTAAAATCGGCTACTTACTTAATATTATTTAATTTTTCATTTTTCATTATAATTTCTATATAGCAAGGGGACTTAACTCTAGAAAAGTTATTTCAAGGGGCATAACTTTTAATAACATTGCTATATACCTTATAGTCATATTGTTGCATCGTTTTCAAAGATTTATAAACTCTTTGTCTATAGTTATTTACAGGCATATGAGTTATAATAAATAATGATATAATCTTTAAGGCATTTTCAATGTTTTCATAAAATTAATGCATAATGCATAACATTGTAACTCATCTTTTTATGCTTAAAGAAGTTATCTATAGTCATGTAGGTGATTAAAAACAGTTTTCATTAAAAATAATGGATGGTGTGTGGAAGGACATTCTTTTAAGTAACTTTTTTTTTGTTGTATGAATTTAATGAGACACTCCCCGCCAGGAGCTGGGCGAAGCCACGCCGGGTCAGATAGATAGACAGACAGACAGATAGTCGAGAACGGGAGCTTATATGACTACTTATATGAATTAAATGAGATGCTTCCCACCAGGGACTGGGTGAAGCCGGGCCGGCTCAGACAGACAGACAGACAGACAGACAGATAGACAGACAGATAGTCGGGAACGGGAGCTTATATGACTACGTAAATGAATTAAATGAGATGCTCCCCACCAGGGACTGGGTGAAGCTGGGCCGGGTCAGACAGACAGACAGACAGATAGTCGGGAACGGGAACTTATATGACTACGTATATGAATTAAATGAGATGCTCCCCACCTTTTCGCTGCAGTTATCTACAGGCATATGCGTTATAATCCTCCTCCTCTCCTCCTCCTACCCTCTTCTCCTCCCCCTCCTTCCTCCCTCCCTCTTCCTCCTCCTAATCACTCCTCTTCCTTCCTCCTCCTTTCTCCCCCTCCTCCTCCCTCCTCATTCTCCTCCTCCTCCCTCTTCCTCCTCCCTCCTCCTCCCTCTCCTCCTCCCTCCTCCTGCGTTCTCCTCCTCCCTCCTCCTCCTCCTTCTCCCTCCTCCTCCCTCTTCCTCCCTCCTCCTCCCTCCTATTCCTCCCTACTTCTCCTGTCTCCTTCTCCTCCCTCCTCCTCCTCCTCTCTCCACCTATCTCTTCCTCCCTTCTCCTTCTCCCTCCTCCTCCTCCTTTTTCTTCTTCTGCTGTTGCTGCTGCTGCTCCATTTACCCAAGTTAATTGTTGGGGGAAGATGTAAAGATCTTTCAAGTGCTCTTTCTAATGCTTTTTGTAAGTTAGTCTTCGTTTATCTAAGGTTGTTCTAACTGCAACCAATAAATGATTAGACAGACAGGCAGACAGACAGAGAGGGACAGACAGACAGACAGACAGACAGACAGACAGACAGACAATCAGACAGACAGACAGACAGACAGTCGGGAACGGGAACTTATATGACTACTTATATGAATTAAATGAGATGCTCCCCATCAGGGGCTGGGCGAAGCCGGGCCGGGTCAGACAGACAGACAAACAGACAGACAGACAGATAGACAGACAGATAGATAGTCGGGAACGGGAGCTTATATGACTACTTATATGAATTAAATGAGATGCTCCCCACCAGGGACTGGGCGAAGCCAGGCCGGGTCAGCTAGTTTACTATAAAAAAAAAAGTTATCAAAGAAGGCGATGTTAGCAAACAGATAGTTACATCAGACCTAGTGTGCACATATCCGAATCTCACAAACTGAACAGCAAAAAAAAAAAGAAAGATATCATCAATGTTTGGTTTGGAATTGCTGCATCCAATTAAGAGAATTGCTTTCAAATGTTCATCAGTCAATCTTGTTCGATGTGTTGACTTCACATACTTCATTTGTGAAAATTTTTGCTCACATACATACGTTGCTCCAAACACTGATGTCATACCAGCGGCAAAGTTCTTCAGTTTCAGAAACTCAACATCAGGTAAGCAGCAGTAAAATTCAACAAGTCTTCCATTATTTGAAAGTCCAAAATGACACCACGAATGAGCACGAGAAGCTGTGACGTACCCGAGAGATCAGTAGACTCATCCAGCGCCAGAGAATATTACATCAAGTTCTTAGTTTTCTCGCGTATCTGTAGCACAATATTCTCTCCAAGTTCTTCTGTAGTCCGCGCAACTGAACTTGCCGACAGGCTGATAGTTCCAAAGAAATCGGCTTTCTCAGGCCACAAGTCATTTGCTGCTTCCATCTTACACTCTTTGATGAAGTTGTCATCAGTAAACGGGTTTCCTCGTTCTGCCATCTTAAGCATTATTTTGTAACTTGAACGAGTGGCAGATTCATTTTCAGCAAACTTTCTCGTGAAGAGATTTCTTTGTGTTTCTAAACTACGTTTCATGGACTCATATTTCTCAGAGCGCAACTTTGCATGTGTGATGTGTTGATGCAGATGATGATGATGCAGAAAGATGCGTGTGTGTGCATGTTGCCATGGAAACCATGGTAACGTCAGAGCGAATGTGTCGCTGCCACGAGCCGAGAAAGGACTTAGGGTGACGCAAAATAAGCAAAAATAACAATAAATAAAAATAAAATCTAGATACAATAATTTATAACTGAAAATAGTAAATTTAAAACACATAGCAGCCAGAAGGTTTCTGCACGTGTGAAGATCTCCTATTATTCTAAACATAATATTTACATTTAAATTGTGTCACAACGTCTCGTGTTCCATACGTTATATCAAGCAAGTTCAAGTACCATCGGCAGGCTGGATGAAATGACATTGCGGGCCGGATCCGGCCCATGGGCCGTAGTTTGGTGACCCCTGGTCTAGAGGAAGGAAACCGTACATAAATGCATGCTGAAGTAAGACACACTGACATCTGAGATGAATAACTAGGTGTGACTGACTTGACAGAGAAACAAAGAAGAAATCTAGTCAATCAATCAATCATGTGCCATGCCGGAAAGCGTGGGCGGTCATGATTCGCCATTTCACTCGATCACCAGAGTCGTGGATCAGCTCAGTGTTCCTGTCTCGTCCATGCCATGTGGCCAAGCCATCCAGGTATTTTCCTCTCGGTCTTCCTCTTGGTCTGTTCCCTTCGATCTTGCCAGCTGTCACTAAGTTCTCCAGTCCATTTCTTCTCATAACATGTCCAAAAAATTTTGACTGTCTACGTCTAATTTCTCTAATCAATCTACGATTTTCATTTGTCTCTTGTAGTACTTGGTCATTGGTTTTTCTATCTGTCCATGGTATTCTTTGCATTTTCCTCAGAAACCACATTTCTGCAGCCATCAGATGTTTTTCTGCTTGACTGCACATTGTCCAAGTTTCACATCCATACAAAAGAACAGGCTCTATGTATCCCCTCAACACTCTTTTTCTCGTTTCAATTGACATCATTTTATTGGTCAGAATGTTTTTCATCTTGCTAAAGGCTACTTTCGCAATGGCGATTCTTGTTCTAATCTCTTCAAGGCATCTGCCATCAGATGTTATGACTGTTCCGAGATAATTGAACCGATTCACTTGTTGAAGAATATTCCCATTTACTTGTATATTACATTGTGGTACTTCGTTCTTCCTAGTGACAACCATAACCTGTGTCTTCCTACAATTTAATTCCAACCCCAGCTGCTCACTGTGTTGCAGATCCTGTGCATTGTCTGCAATCAATACTGTATCATCTGCATATCTAATGTTATTTATGTTTCGTCCTCCAATGATGATTCCATTTAGGTCTTCTACATTTCTGAAAATATTTTCACTGTATAGGGAAAAAAGATCTGGAGACATACACATCCCTGCCTAACACCTCTCTTAATAGGTTGGTATTGTCCTACTTCATTATCAATCCTTATGGCAGCTTGTTGTTTCCAATATATGTTTTTTATAAGTCTAATGTCTTTCCCATCAATTTATCTAGTCACACACTTAAAATATTTAATGTGGAAACGGTACTACTGTATGGATCGGAAAGATGGAGGATGACTAAAAGTATTTAAATAAACTACAAATATTCATTAACTGTTGTCTGTTCAAAATAGGAGGACTAAAATGGTATGAAAGAATAATTTAATGCAGAGCCTAAAAGCAGACAGAGAACATGACAGATTTGAGCAAATCGAGAGGTGAGGAAAATAAGAAGCTGGCACTGGATACAACAAAGATTAAGAAAACATGATAATATTAATAACATTAAAGTTCTTTGTCTGGAAATGACAGGGCAAATGAGACAGAGAGAAACCTAAAAACAGCGAGGGAAATTAAGAGAGAGATAATGAATAATATGGGGAGGACATGATTGAGATAGTAAAAGATAGGGGGGGGGGGGGGGCGTTGGTGTGCTGGTTGAGGCCTTTGCACCACTGGGGTATAAATAATGGCAGGTGGAGGAAAAATTCCTATGTAATAATTTTATTACAAAATTCTTAGACTCAAGACAAGTTTGAGTTATACTAATTAATACTAATATAATAGTATTTATTTTGTAAAACTAATCAACCTTGGTAACTCACTAACTGAATTTGTCTTTATTATTACTATAAGTATTTAAGTATATAGCTATGCCTATAGCATAGCCTTTATCTTGCTTCATACGTTTAAAATATGCAATTCAAAATAGTTGTATTTGGCTGTCTTCCAAATTTAATTTATATAGTTACAATTAATTATTGATTCTAAATAATATTCGAAACCAAGATATTGTATACAATTTTAATATGACACACCCATCATGCGTGAGTTATAAAGCATAGCTGCGTAAATTGTTCGATTAAAATGTTATCAGTTTAACCATTTTTTGTAATTTCTTAACTCGTTACAAGTTTGCAATTTGGGAACAAACAGCTTCTTTTATAATCAGACTATCATTATGAATCATCTGAGCATGACCTCGATTTCCATCCTCTGCTACTAGCAGGCACACTGACATCACATTGAGTCGGGACTACATACAAAGGAGAACGAACGATGGTACTCACTCACTTACACACACCACAAGAAAAGTAACTCGTTCGGTTTATCCACATCTCGCCATTTCCTCGTTCTAACCACATTTTTTACAATATTGATAAAGAACAACATATATCCTTCCTTACCTTTAGCACAGCTGATAAAATCAAAGAACAGAATTAAGCACAACAGGGTTAATTTTCCGAACACCCATTCCAAATGTTGTCCCATCTCTCACACCGCCCCATTACTGGGCTGAGCAGACGTTGATTCTGCGCATCTGACGGCAACGAACCATCAAACTGTCTCACGGATGTCCGGGCTAATAACGCCAGCATATTTCTTGAATAGTTTCCCTTGTGTAGTTTGAATAAACATGTTATATAAAGCATTGCGAAACCTGTAAAGAACTAAGAACTTCTACTTCTTCTGCGTTCGTCCGAAATGTTGTTTCAGACGTAATTGCGTTGTGCCTGTTTACAACAGAGCTGCCATATTTGCACCTTACGGCCGACACATCCGACTTATTCAGGTATTTGTTGACCGTATTACCTTCCCCCCCCCCCCCACAACAAAGACTAGCAAGATGGGCAGAATACTTTCAAGAACTACTTAACCCTACACATAACATAGAAAACCTCACTTTTGTGCCTAAAAGCCAGGGAGAGCAAGAACCAAATTTCATACCTGCAGAAGTCAAAGCAGTTATACAGAAAAGTCATAAAAACAAATCACCAGGTCCAGATGGAATAACCACAGAAGCTATTCAGGCCTGTGGGGAAACAGGAGTTAAATGGCTAACAAGAATTTTTAATATAGCATGGGAAGAAAGAAAAGTCCCAGATGATTGGCAACAGGCAATAATAGTACCAATATGGAAAAAGAAAGGCAATACGAGAGAGTGCGAAACATACAGAGGTATATCACTCCTGAGCCATGTAGGGAAAATGTATGCAAAACTATTGGAACAAAGAGCTAGACCAATAGCTGAACAACAGTTAAGCAAAGCACAATTCGGTTTTCGGAAAGGTAAAAGTTGCACTGATGCATTATTTACACTTAGACAAATTTGTGAAAAAACTATCGAATATAGTGACCAGCAGAATATTGTGTTTGTAGGTCAGGAAAAGGTTTTCGATAGAGTAGACAGATACAAATTATGGACCATCCTTGAAGACTATGGGATACAAGGGCAATTGCTAGAAAACATCATAGCCATGTACCACTCGAGCCAAAGTGCAGTAAGAACACAAGAAGGTATATCAGATATGTTCACAGTCAATACAGGAGTGAGGCAGGGTTGTGTGCTCTCTCCCCTGCTATTTAATATCTCCATCCATCCATCATGTGCCATGCCGGTAAGCGTGGGTTGTCATGTTCTGCCATCTCACTCGATCACCAGAGTCGTGGATCAGCTCCGTGTTTCTGTCTCGACCATGCCACAAGGCCAAGCCATCCATGTACTTGCTTCTAGGTCTTCCCCTTGGTCTGTTCCCCTTGATCTTACCAGTTGTCACCAAATTCTCCAATCCATTTCTTCTCATAACATGCCCAACAAATTTTGACTGTCTACGTCTAATTTCTCTAATCAATTTACGATCTTCATTTGTTTCTTGAAGGACTTGTTCATTGGTCTTTCTGGCTGTCCATGGTATTCTTTGCATTTTCCTCAGAAACCACATCTCTACAGCCATCAGATGTTTCTCAGCCTGACTGCTCATTGTCCACGCTTCACATCCATACAAAAGTACAGGTTCAATGTAGCATCTCAACACTCTTTTTCTCGTTTCAATTGACATCTTTTTATTGGTCAATATGTTTTTCATCTTGCTAAAGGCTACTTTTGCCATGGCGATTTAATATCTACATGGACAGAATTTCCAAAGAAGCAAGTCTCGACAGAGCAGATTCAGAAAATTTAGAACTCTTTACTCCAGATGAAACAACTGAGCCACAGGGAATAAATGAACTTCTATTTGCAAACGATCAGTGCCTTTTTACAGCGATGAGGGCAGACTACAAAATCATATTACTAATCTGAGTTCAACCTGCAGCAGATACAATATGAGTATAAACACAGCCAAAACCGAAGTAATGCAAGTTAGCAGATCGCCAGGCCCACTAAGTATACAGATACATAACACACCTTTGAAACAAGTTAAAGAATTCAAATACCTTGGAAGTATGATCACAGAAGATGGCAGATTGGACAGAGAAATTGAAATCAGATGTCAAAAAGCTAGTGATCTTACATATCAACTATCACCCTTACTGAAACATCCAAACATACCCATGTTCGCAAAACGACAGATAATAAACAGCATATTCACACCAACTCTATGCTACCAATCTCAAACCTGGACTCTATCCAAATTACACCTTCGCAAAATCAACACCTGTGAAATGAGATGCTTGAGGAGAGCTGCCAACTTAACAATCCGAGACCGAGGAAGAAATGCTACTATCAGACAGACTGTGGGATCAACACCTTGTGCCACATTTATTGAAAGACAGAAGATCAAGGGGTTTGGCCATGTCGTTAGAATGCAACATCAGCAGCTGCCATCACTGGCCTTACACCAAAGATCAACTGCGACGAGACCACGAGGACGTCCAAGAAGAAAATGGATTGACGACATCAGAGACATTGTACAACCACACGGAATGACACTATCCAGTGCCGCCCACCGGGCGCTGGAACGCAAATTATTCCTCCCCACGGCGCTTGACGGCAGAAGTGGAAGATGATGATGATGATGATGATGATGATGATGATGATGATGATGATGATGATGATCATTACCTTCCCCGGGAAATTAACAGTATGTCTTCTTCTTCTTCTTCTTCTTCTTCTTCTTCTTCTTCTTCTTCTTCTTCTTCTTCTTCTTCTTCTTCTTCTTCTTGTTCTTGTTCTTCTTCTTCTTCTTCTTCTTCTTCTTCTTCTTCTTCTTCTTCTTCTTCTTCTTCTTCTTCTTCTTCTTCTTCTTCTTCTTCTTCTTCTTCTTCTTCTTCTTCTTCTTCTTCTTCTTCTTCTTCTTTCGTCCTGGATGTTGTATTAGACGTAATTGCGTTGCACCTGTTTACAGCAGAGCTGCGATATTTGCACCTTTCGGCCGACACATCCGACTTAAACAGGCATTTATTGACCGGGTTATCTTCCCGGGAAATTAACAGAACCAAGAAATGTTTACTTTTCTTCGTTCGCTTACTTTGACCCCGCGCATAGTCCACAACCCTTCTACTAATACTAGTAGTGTAGTTGCTACTACTACCGCTATGATTACACTGGACTGATTTTTTATTACTAATCAGTAATCAGATTAGCTTCCCACTCGCCAACAGGCGAACTCACTGCGACGTCCGAGGTACTTGTATTTACGTCCCCAAGTCAAGGACGAGAAGTCAACAATTTAGTACAACTGACCGGCATGGGGAACTAACCCTCTACCGCGGTCATCAGCGAATGTTTAAGAGCGAGTGCGTTAAACCCTTCAGCCACGTTGACTTCATTTTTTTTTTGGGGGGGGGGGGGGGGAGGCATATCCTTTTTTTACGTCCCCAAGTCAAGGACGACAGGTCAACATTTTAGTCCAGCTGTCCGGTGTAAGGGTTGAATCGCTTACCTCGGTATCAGCACAACGGATGTTTAAGAACACGCGTTCTTACCCATTCGACCATGCTGACCTGCTGTAGTTTTATTAATGTTACACATCCTACCTTACACAACAACGGTGAATGCATAGTGAGAGCAACTGGAGGACACTCAGAACCCTTCACCATAAGATCCGGAGTACGACAATGTTGTGTCCTGTCCATTCTCTTGTTCATAACATATATAGACAACATATGTAAAGAAACCAGCCAAACAGAGACCGCAAGAACACCGCATAACGAGAACACAGAAGAAGAACCATTTGCAAATCTAACCATTAGAGAACTCCTGTTTGCGGACGACCAAGCCCTAATAGCAAAATCAGAAGCTGAATTATAAGACCACATGAATAGTCTAAACGAAATGTGTAGAGAACATAACATGAAAATTAGCACAAGTAAAACAGATGTAATGACTATAACATAACTAAAGAAGAAAAAGCAACAACGATTCACCTAAACGAACATCCCTTGAAACAAGTAAAGAGTTTCAAGTACCTTTTTTTTTTTTTTAATTCGCATATCCTTTACAGGACATCGATGTCAACAGCAGCATCTTTCAGCTGTCTGTTGGTTTTGCAATCCTGGCATAATACATGGTTCGAAGTCAATCGCATGCGAGTTTGGAGCAAGACTTTTTGCGCTGATTTTCACAATGATATGATAAATCGGCCGTTCAGAAAGCAATGGCATATAAATGAATGTAGAATTGCCTAGAAAATCACAAACAGTGACAAATTGTTGGAGATTATTGCGACGTTCTGTACAAGGACAAGGAACTAACATAACCTTAACTGAGGGAGTCGGAGTAACGCAGTGGTTTTGCACGCTTGCCTGCAAGCCTGGTGATCGTGAGTTACAATCACAATCGAAAGTGATTTATTTTAAAATTGAGATGGGCACCCAAGTCGACTCTGCCTAAAATGGGTACTAGGAAATGTCGTCGGAAGTAAAACATTGGCCACACCACTCATTGAATTCTGATTAGTATATGGTGTATGTTTAATGACTGTGGGGTTTTTGAAAATATTGCCGTTCCAAGTTTTGTATTCACCCACTTTGGAGTTCATGCAACATAAAAGGTAAATACAAAACTTGGAACGGCAATATATATTTAAAAAAAAAAAACCAACAATCATTAAAATACACCCTATGTATACACATGCGGGGCTGGCATCATATACACAATACGCCTTAACGCGTGTAAAAGAGTCTTTCACTTTTATGTTAACTCTGGAAGACGTGATGATAGTAAGGTGGGTAATGTGCTCGCTTAGCAAGGATAATGGCCCATGTTCAATACTCAGCAGAGGCATGATTCTTGGTTCCGACCAGCATGGCCATAGAATCGACTGGCCTCATAAAAGAGTGACCGTATAGTTTTCAGACTTGTTTGGGAAGGGAAGCTGGAGAGGAGTGGACTGACCATGCCATCTCATTATGCCATGATCTAGAATATGTGAAAGTCTAACACAATGTACATCTTGTTGCAACCTTCACTTTGCAAGTCGGTAAGCCGTGGTGGAATAGATGATAATGCATGGCTTGGCTTGGTTCCGACCAGCATGGCCATAGAATCGACTGGCCTCATAAAAGAGTGACCGTATAGTTTTCAGACTTGTTTGGGAAGGGAAGCTGGAGAGGAGTGGACTGACCATGCCATCTCATTATGCCATGATCTAGAATATGTGAAAGTCTAACACAATGTACATCTTGTTGCAACCTTCACTTTGCAAGTCGGTAAGCCGTGGTGGAATAGATGATAATGCATGGCTTGGCAACATCGGAGTTGATCGGGGCCGTGTAGGATCAAATCCCAATTGACAAGTAGTTCTTATTTCAAACAATGTCTTCTGCATTAACTTTCCCAATTCAGCAAGCATGTATGTAAGGTCTGCTTAATCTAGACAGATTCCATCCAAGGCAACAGGCTCTATCTACCCCTGGGTAGGTTTTCATTCCTAATAACTTTGCCAGGGTGAAGGGTTTACGGCCTACTTTTTTCAGTTTCCAACTGTCACTGGAGTTTTAAAATACACTCGGTACCTTCTGTTTTCGTGAGTGTTTGAGAAGTCTAGTGTCCGATCTCATTGCTCAAGAGATCAGGCGGATGTGTGATATCATTAGGTAGTAGTGGTTGTTGGAATAGTCCACGCCTTATGCTGGGATGGAGACGTCGAAGTGGTCGAAATGATAAGAGCTCTCGCTCTTAAACTTCCGGTGGTCTGATTTGCAAGATAGGCAAACCTAAACCGGCATTAAGCTTCACTTAAACGTTAACTTCTTGTTCAGAAAACAATGGCAAACTACAGAACGTACAATTGTCTAGAAATTCAACCTAGAGTTGATAGCAATGTCCTGCAAAGGACATGATACATGTTATACTTACAAACAAGGTACCTTCTAAGACTCAGGTGGATATAGTAACTTCTGAGCCACGGCTCACCCTTTTCAAACAACATGGTCCCTAGTCGGTTCAGCATTGTAAAATGGATACCAGAGAATATCCATGAAGGAGGGGGTAAGGAAAGGTGTTGATCACCTCAACTTCTAATGCCATAACGTACGGCAATATGTACCGTACTTTCACCATTACCATAATTCCACCACCACAAGCCACCTCACATAATGTGTCAATATAAAATGCGCATTACGTTTTATTTTTAAAATTAATTAAAACTTGATTTGTTCTGGTCCGCTAACTCATCTCCTGAAATGAGTTTATTGATTGTGTGAGCTTAATAAAGAATCATTTCATAATTCCATTAAAGATTATCTAGTGCGCAAGATTGTCTCCAGCTGTCTGAAACGTTGCTGTTTTCAGAGTTGCTCTGGTCTTTTCCAAGTTGTTAATTATCCGTAAAATAAGTATCGGATGTTTTGTTTCATATCTGAACCAGCCTGCTTCAGCTTGGTTCCTTCTGTTTGTGTGGGATGTGTCTCATCTCATCTCATCATGTTCCTCTTGTATCTTGCGGTGTCGAGGTGAAGTATAAACTGAGGGAGAGTGCCCGCTTATGGGCTTCATGTATCGATATGCCCATGGACTCTGTTATTCCCCTGGGTCCATCGTTGACGTGGTCGGCCTCTTCCACTGCTTCCATCTGGTCTGTACATCATTGCTTGTTGTGGTATACTGTTAGTTGGTAACCTACTTGCATGGCCAAACCATTTGGCTTGCTGCCTTCTAATACAATCTAGTGCAGCTATAATCCCCACTTTAGTCCTGATTTCTTAATTTCTGATCTTATCTCTTCTTGATACATTGAGTATTCTTCTCAGGAATCTCATTTCTGTTGTTGTGATTTTTTTCTTTTTCTCTTTTTCTGTCATTGTCCAGGTTTGGCATTGGTAACATAGAGTTGGTAGGAAGATTGTGTTGTAAAGTGCTTCCTTAGTAGTTATTAATATGTTTGTTCTTTAGTATTGGTGCCATTTGTTCAATGAGTTGGTTTGCCTTATTGCATCTATTTTCGATCTCGTCTTCTGATTTGTCATTTGATGATATTATACTTCCTAGGTACTTGAAAGCCGGTCTCTCTGGCCGAGGAGCTACAATACTTTCTCCGTAATCCCGTTTATCACGCAGAGTCTCGTAGCGGGCGAGAACTGGGAGCGGTTCTACCCTCGCTGGTGACTTGCGGGATAACTGAGACGGCCGCTCAGAAAGCAATGGCAAACTACTGAGCGTAATCTTGCCAAGAAATCAACATACAGCTGAAAGATGCTGATGTTGACAGCAATGTCCTGTAAAGGATATGCAAAACATTATAAGCCAGGTGTCTTGCCTTTAGTACTGTTATGTGTACATTATTTACCTCAAGTAAATCGACGCTGTCGCCTCTTCTCCGTCCTCCCGACACACTTTCCTACACATTTAATTAATGATCTGTTATTGACTTTCATGTCTTTCTATATGTACAGAATCATTCCTTTTCCTCATTTTTATTTGTCGTAATGACTGATTTTCTTTAATACGGAGGTCTGGCTGGATAGATCTCTTCGATCTTCTTCGTCCAATGAATTGTTAGTACTCTTGTATATTATTTATACCGAGTAATTAATTATTCGCCTCCACAGCTAAGTTTTATATTGCAAATGTTTGTGTCTCCCAGAATGCTTTGTGTAGCTACTGAATCTGAGATCTTATTTCAGCTACATTACGATCTTCTTTCGTAATGATTTGTCACACACTGGGACACGATTACACATGTTCAGTGGCCTTTCCCTTCGGCGAAAATGTATGCCTGGTGTTTGGCAAATCGTGACTTAAAAAAAAAAAGTCGTTTAAAGTCCACAGGGTCGACTTCATTGCACCAGGATTTTATCCCATATGGCTCAGTCTCTTTCCGCTGCGCGGACAGCGTCGCACAAAGCACGAACTCCGTAGCTCCAGCGACGATCCTCAGGAGTCGTCCGAAAAAATGCACTAGTGAATCGAAGGACGCAACCCGGAATCGAACCACGACCTTCGGAGCCCGAGGCAGAAGGCTTGGCCACTTCGCCACAAAGACTCCCCATCGTTGACTTTACTCCTGTGTAATGTCTTCTAGTCACTGTATTCAGCATTTTCTCTAAATTAGCAACGGATAGACGTCTTATTTTACCCTTTATACCCCATGGGGCATTGGCCATCAACCAACTCACATCCTTAGCTATCCCATGAAATTCTGTACATGTCTCCATCCCGCCCCGCCTCTTTCCCCATATCATTCATTTCTGTATCTATAAGGGGCGTTCATTTGACATCCGTTCGTGCCGCACAGCGAGTAATTGCGTACGTTGACATGATCATGTCATAGTCATGTGATAAGTACTGACCAATGAATAAAAGAGCACGTGCTTATCGTCCCATGATGCATAGGTTCTGTTTCTGACCGTTGAGAAAATGGCAAGGTTGATCCAAAATCCGTACGATGAAGTTCAAAGAGCGGTGATTCAGTTTCTTTCATTTGAAGGATGTCGACCAGTGGACATTCATCGAAGAATGAACGGTAACAAATGTGTGTCGAAGACAACAGTGACAGACTGGGCACGAATGTTTCTTTCTGAAAGGACGTCAGTTCACGACAGATCTTCGACGGCCGGGTCAAGTGCATATTGATGAAAAGAAACAACCATCGCCAAAATTGATGCAGCAGTACAGATGAACCGTTGTCGAAGCATACGTTCGCTAGCGAAACAATTTGATGTGTCAATTGGGACAATTTAAAAGGTCGCTGGTAAGAAACTGCAATATCGGAAGGTGTGTTCACATGGGTACCACGGATGTTGATCGACCACCAAAAAGAGGAACACATGGGATGGTGTTTGAACCACTTATTACGTTACAGAGTGGAGGGTGATACATTTCTCTTCCGCATAGTGGCAGGCGATGAATCATGGTGTCACCACTTTGAGCCGAGCAGCAAAAGAAAGAGCATGCAATGGAAGCATGCTGGATCACCAAAAGGTAAAACAATCAATTTACAGGTTTCCGCTGGTTAAGTTATACTGAGCACATTTTTTGACCATGAAAGGCTATTGTTGGCAGACTTTAAAGAACCTGGTGTCAACATCAACTCTACCCACTACTTGCAAACACTAGACAAGCTGCAAAATGCCATCAAGAATAAACGACCCGGCACGCTTTCACGCAGTGTGATTTTGTTTCACGATAATGCTCTCCGCATGTCGCAAAGATTGCGCAGGAAGCATTAGCAAGTAAGAAGTGGGAAATTCTGCAACATCCAGCCTATAGTCCTGATTTGTCACCATGTGGTTTTTATTTGTCTGGACCTCTAAAAAAAAAAGCTCTCAAGGAGCAAAAATTTCACACGGATGCGGACGTAATGTATGCGGTAAACACTTGGTTCAGTGAGCAATTACAATCCTTTTTTGCAGATGGCATTCGCCGCCTACCTAAGCAATGAGATGCTTGCCTGAATGCCTACGGCGACTTCTTCTGACCAACCCATGGTGTATAATTCATTCAAAATGAATGCTTTGTTTAATTCTACCACACCTGTTAATGTTTCTTTCATCCTTTTGTAATAAAGCCATTGGAACGGGTTTCAAATGAACGTCCCTAATAATTCTGAATCGACCTTGTAAACATAGCTGTGCTTCACTCCTTTTCTAAATGGAACCGGTAAAAAGTGCAGACCTCTTTCAAATGCATTAAGACGTTTTGGGTACATGGTGCTTGTCTCATAATTGTATAGACCTCTCGACACTGGTTGTTGATGCAATATATATATTTCACACCGGCTATAAGCTATAAGCTTTTTTATTGCGATTGTTACATCAAATCGCAGGACAAGGGCAGACAAGTAAATTTAATAGAAATTACTAACGGAGTAAAGAGTTGTGTCCCCGTAATTTAACAATACATTTCACCATCTTGAAGCAGGTCTTTATCAGTTGCTTCTAGCACATCTCACTTAACGCGGCTTAAACGTCTTTTGGTTGTTCTGCTTGTGTTTCTGGTAAGTTTAGTTCCAAGTTTTTTCTTCATTTTCCCTTAGAAGAACTCACCACCGATCTGGAATAAACACATCTCTTTTATATGTTAACTTCGTTTATTTATACTCTTAGTGTGCTATCTATGCTACATCTGGTGTCTTCTTATCTTTTTCTCGGTGGCATGGAGCCGTGTCTTCTTCTCCTGTTTTCCATTGTCTCTTATTCATCGTTTTCTACATTTTCTGGCATTTTCTCTTCTTCCGACCTTATGGTTTCTGTCAGAATTGTTATGCTTTTAGATCCTAATCAACGATGAACTAGTTCAAAGATAAAGAAATGAGAATAAATCGCAAACTAAGTAAAAAGGAGGACCTAGAAAAAAAAAAGCACAGAGCGATACGGAACAATTCACAAAGAGACCGCATCGCCGACTTACCTTCTTTCACTTAGGATAATCTAAAAAAAAATGGCTAGAACTGTGCTTGAATTTGGAGAAACAGCATGGGTGGTAGATGACGAATTGAAATATTGTAAGATTAGCATTTTGGGATTATGCGAAATAAGATGGAAGGGTACTGACAAACAACACCAGTGAAACAGTCTTTTCTCATGTTATATGGAGAAAACATATCTTTCTCATTGAAGACGTGGCCCTAATATTATCTAAAGAGGGAGAGAAAAAACTTATAGATTAGGAGCAGTGATTTCTTGAATAATAAAAGCAATATTTAGAACCACGAACAAAGTCAATTTGATCATGATACAGTGCTACACATGGGAACAGATTATATTATTTACGAATCCGTTAATGAAGAATTTACACAACGCTTCACAAAATGTTATCGGTAATAAAAAAAATGGCAAGGCAGAAATTATGATGAATGACCTTAATGTCAAGATAGGACCATATAACACAGGTAGTGAAGAGATGTTGGGGGAACACACACACACACACACACACACACACACACTCTCTCTCTCTCTCTCTCTCTCTCTCTCTCTCTCTCTCTCTCTCATCATGTTCCTCTTGTACCTTGCGGTGTCGAGGTGAAGCATTTACAGCGGGAGAGTGCCCGCTTGTTGGGGGAACACGGACAGCTGAATTGCACAAACAGTGCAGAAATCCTAGAGCAGTGGTTCTCAACATTTTTTTGCCCGTGCCCCCCTTCACCGTATTTTCAGAACGTCATTCCCCCCTTTCATATTTCCTATCTAAAAATCCCCCCACCCCTACACAGTATACGTAAAAATGGAAGGTACATTTAATAGCATATACTAAAACAAGTCTAGACATCCACATAAAACATGATTTGTGGGTTACTTACTTTATAAAATGAATTTTAGAAGGATGAGACGTACATAACTGTAAAGTGTGAAGGAAAAAACAATATCAAGTAATTGGTTCTTGTATTAACGCGATCTTGAAATGGTCTTCACCCCCCTCCCCCTGGAAACCCTATAATTCCCCCCTGGGGGGGGGGGAATTCCCCACCGGTTGAGAATCACTGTCCTCGAGGGTTGTAATACAATGGATCCCCTCAAATTGCAATATACCTGAAAATGAAGAGACGGACAGACTGGTAAAGGAAAGCGAAAAATTAACTAAGTCTAATCTAGAAATAGCCTATAAGGAGAAATGAATTTTAAGAAGCATTGTCAGTTGGGCTAAAATGTTGACTTCTCTTCCTTGACTTGAGGACGTATATTACAAAAACCTTTGAAGTTGGTGTGGGTTCGCCACACGCAAAAATCAGTCCAAAGCACTAGAATAGTAGCACACATATGGACTACGCTAGGGTTCAAAGCTAGCGAACGAACATTTAAAAAAGAAGCAATTTGAGAAGCAAATATGAATCACCGCATCCATAGAACTAGTGAGACGCTGCACATTACCAGCTTCATAAGAAAACAAATAGAAGTCTTCAGACTTTACAAGGATCACATCAGGCGGAAATACCACTCGTTTAATAAACATGAGATTGGAGATACTGATGAATGTAACCGTACAAGTATGTAAGTAAATAACAATTTTACATGCCTGAAGGGTACCGGACTTAAGGTTCTAGGCCAACGACACTCGGTAGATGAGTCCAAATACATTATTGGCACCCATGTTACGCTGGTGGATCTGCGAGCATGGGTACACTTTTAACAATCCAAATTCGTCCTATGTCCTTCGTCCTATATGGTGTTTGTCCATCAACTATGATGATGACCATTCGTATCATCCAGTGGGCTTGAAAGTTTGGAGCAGTGAGTTCTAAGATGGCTGGTAAGGCCTATTTTGGCTCGAAATATTCTTTGATAATGTGGACAAAGAATGCTTGACGTTTCAGTAGGAGGATCTCCTGCGATGTATGTCCCAAGCCTCGCGATGGACGGTAGACATGTCAGCAGAGAGAACAAACTGTAGTATCTGGGGATCACATTTGACAGGAGCCTATCCTTCAAGGACCATGTGGAGACGGTCGTGACAAGATCTCAAAAGGGACTCAATGCACTTAAAACTATGGCTGCAATGGACACAGAGCAGATAATTCTTTTCACACTATACCAGCACTTGATCCTCTCAGTAATTGATTATGGATTAGGTCTGCTCACTGTCTCAGAGAGTCAGCTGGTGAAGTTAGAGCGCATAGAGAACGAAGCTATGCGGGTCATTCTGGGATGCACTAGAGACACCCCAGTAGTGTGTATGCGTTACATCCTTGGTATGCCGACTGTTGCTGGTAGGCTCAAGGTGACGCAGGCGAAGGCATACCTCAGAGTAGCTGCAGACACAGACCACCCACTGCATGAGGCGCTGGACGCAGTTAAGTGTCAGCGACTGATAAGAGGGAAATCATGGATGGCTCAGGCGGAGGATACGATCAGACAAGTGTGCCCCTTGGAGAACATTAGGCGTGGAGAGGAGTGGGTCAGAGTGCCAGCTGAGCAGTCAGAATTGTGCAGAGTTATAATCACATTAAGCCGGGAGTACAGGGAATGGCCAGCAGGGGCCACGGAAGTGGAAATCCAGCAACTAATTCAGGACAATGCTCACTCGGGTGATGTGATTATCTACACAGATGGTTCGGTGTCAAGAGGTGAGAGAAGTGGCTGGGGGTTCATAGCCAAAGCTAATGGTCGATGTTTGGGGCAGGAGAGCCTGACATATGATACCACAACATCCAGATTAAGAATGGAAGTGAGGCAGTCACTGCGGCTCTCCGCTGGATGGAGAATACGACACACACACACACATCGTGATTGTAACTGTCTCAGAAAGCATGCTGACGAGGGTGAGGACGGGCAGGCTTCGTGTGGAGTGGCTTGCTTCGCTTCGGAGGTCACGGGTGACAAGCATCGCCTGGATCTTTTCTCCGGGGCATGCCGGTGTGCTGGGAAATGAACAGGCGGACAGATTGGCTGGCTCTGCAGAACTTGGTGGAGTATTGATACATGACAAGGCAGACGTGGTTGCGGCCTTGTGGGAGCACGTGCACACCTCGGAGGAGCAAATGGATTACCATGGTCTGGCAAGAATGAGACAGCGAGGAGTGACGGAGGGATCTGGCCGACGCTCAACGCTCAGAGGAAAGGCGAGACGGACTTATAATCAGATTGCTACTGGTACTATTGGTGTTGGAACTCTTCGCTGGCTGCTGAGGATGGGGACGGAGCACTAATGGGAATACCCCGAATGCTGTGATGTCGATTCCTAAATCAATCAATCAATCAATCAATCAATCAATCAATCAATCAATGTATGTTTTTATTTTTTTATTTTAGCCCACTCTTTATTCACAGCTCTTGCATTGATGTACCCCAAGAATTTCGGTCATTAGCAGCAGTCTGGCATGTGTCGTGATGAATTCCAAAAGCTTTGAGAGATATCTTCAGAGTGTCTTTAAAGCGTTTCCTCTGGCCTCCTTGGGAGCGTTTACCACAGCGCAGCTCGCAGTAACAGATTCTTTTAGGGAGCTCGTGATCTTGGATAGGATCTATTACCACCTGGTCGGCAGGCATGTATAACTGTGAGACTGGTATTATGGCAGCTAAACAACTGCTTCACGAGTTCCCAATATATTTAGAACAGAAAACATTTATTTTGGCCTTTACCTTCCTTATTTAAAGACAAACAATACGGCCATGTCATCATGTTGACAACTGTTTTCATCTTGACATTTGAAGGTGTACGAAGAAGAGGAAGCAGAGGTAAATAATTATATTATTTGTTTGCTCTCTTTCCCCCACCCCCCCCCTCTCTCTCTCTCTCTCTCTCTCTCTCTCTCTCTCTCTCTCTCTCTCTCTCTCTCGCTCCCTCTCCTCCTCCTGATCTCTATCTCTCTATATCGATAATCAAATATTCGAACATGAATATATTTTAACAAGGGAAATAACTTTTAGAACCTTTAAATGCTACATTTCTTATTACTTCACTCCCTTAGAATAATAATGGTTGGTAATGAGATTGCTATTTATTATTTTCCGGCTCATTACGAGCTATTCACAAGACTATGATGCAGTAAATAATTGTAATATCATGAGGGCAAAAGACAATAGATGACACACTGCGCAAGAAGATAGAAAGAAAGATATTGTCTCTTCAGACATTTGAATTCTTAAGCAATTCTTAAGGCCACTGGTCATTTGGAGTTGTCATTTGACATGGTAGCTAACGTTTTCAGTGTTTATGTTGTCTAGTGTAAAATCTAATCTCTATTTATTTCTTTTACTTCTACGAGCGCCAATCAACACTTATGAATGTTTTAATGTGCTATCTCTACAGAGAGTAGAACCTCGCTTCAAAAAGACTGAAATTACTCAAAGAAACCACATACGTTAATGTTTGAATTATTGATCACTACTGTAAATTTCTAAGAGCTCCGGGAGCATAGTGAATAGCGCTCTCGCATGCAACTTGGTGGTCCTGGGCTCAGCACCTGTTATTAAGTTTCCATTACCACGAGGTTAGACGTTGGCCCGGTTAAATTATTTGCCACACACAGATTTAATTACAATTTAGAATTGAATTTAATTCAAGCAGACCAATTCTATAACACGGTACATTTTTATGTGATTAGTTAGTTAGTTAGTTAGTTAGTTAGTTAGTTAGTTAGTTAGTTAGTTAGTCAACAGATCATTGCACTTCGAACCATTCAGTCCATAAGTGCTCGGATACCCCTCGCAGTAAATCCCGCAGTGTGTAGCAGCTAACTACACCAGTTTTGTATTGCTTTATTAATCTTCTTTGACTTCCTGCCACACCTCTTTTAACTTGCTGTTCTGACCATGGTTGTAGACTCACAGTCATCACTTAGTTCTCGCAAACGTCTTACTTCTCGTAGCGTATTCAGTACATCAGCTTAGTCCATGGCTCGACCGCCCTCCATAGTAACCTTACCCGTAAGCCTGTTTTATGTGATTATGGGCCACCACAGTATTCACTTTTCAGCCGCGGTAGTACAATGGTTAGCACACATGCCCGCTGGTCTAGTAATAATGTGTTCGAAATCCATCAAAGCCGATTAAAAACAAAAACATGACTGGTGCTCCCAGGTCGACCAGTTCTAAAATGGGGACAGGGAAATGTTGTGGAAAGGAAGGACGACTAACGTGGTATTGAGTTACCTTTCTGGTGTCGATTAGGTTATACAAACACGGAGCGAGAACCATGTACCCCATACGTCACAAAGCGCGTAACAGTGTCCACTTCTTTACGTTAAAAAAAAAAAACAGTATTCATTCATCAGAAGTTTTGATAACTTCAGGGTTTATGTAATTATTGTTATTAGTCATATTATCCAGTGGCGTCAAGTAACACCATGACTTCAACCAGTAGATTAAATACTTCTTGGTAACAACCTTTTTTTTTTTATTTGCATATCCTTTTTACAGGACATCGCTGTCAATATCAGCATTTTACTGCTGTTGTTGATGTCTTGGCAAGTTTATGTTCAGTAGTTTGCCATTGCTTTCTGAACGACCGGCTCCCATATTAATTCGTTAAAACCCGGCGCAACGCGGCGAATGAAATGCTTGACATAAGGTCACAAAATGAGTCACACATTTAGACAGTGACTATAAGCGTAGAGGGAGAAAAGAGTTAATTTGTGTCCTTCTTCCTCATTGGCACGAAGTGAGTAAAGTAAAAGACTTCTCTTTTTCAAACCTAAAGGCGCATAGCGCATTTGGTGCTAGACCATATTTGTATAGACTAATGGCACTTGGTAGGGGGTGTGTTCCCTATCACACCGGCTGCCTTTACATTTCTTTTACGATGGGTCATCTGGAAGCCCATGCCATTTTTTAAAATTCGAATCTGCCTCGCTGCGGATGGAACCCACGACCCTCGGGCCTGCATGCAAGCGTCTAGCCGCTACGCTACCGCGGCAGTCCGGACAGTAATCACAGTATCACAGCCAGGGATTCTGAAATTAAGTAGCAAACAATCCCCCCCCCCCTTCCCCCCTCAAATTTTCATTTTCTTTTAATTGATCTCAGTTTTTCCAAGATTTTATTCTTCTTATCCCATTCTTATGCCTTAATGTATTAGGGGCGTTCATTTGTAACCCGTTCCAATGGCTTTATTACAAAAGTATGAAAGAAACATTAACAGGTGTGGTAGAATTAAACAAAGCATTCATTTTGAATGAATTATGCACCATGGGTTGGTTAGAAGAAGTCGTCGTAGGCATTCAGGCAAGCATCCCATTGCTTAGGTAGGCGGCGAATACCGTCCGGAAAAAAAAGGATTGTGGTTGCTCACTGAATCAAGTATTTACCGCGTTCATTACGTCTGCATCTGTGTGAAATTGTTGCCCCTTGAGAGCTTATTTTAGAGGTCCGAACAAATGAAAATTACATGGTGACAAATCAGGACTATAGGCTGAATGTTGCAGAATTTCCCACTTCTTCCAAGCTAGTGCTTCCTGCACAATCTTTGCGACATGCGGAAGAGCATTATCGTGCAACAAAATCACACCGTGAGAAAGCATGCCGGGTCGTTTATTCTTGATGGCTTTTTGCAGCTTGTCTAGTGTTTGCAAGTAGTGGGTAGGAATGATGTTAACACCAGGTTCTTTAAAGTCGACCAACAATAGCCTTACATGGTAAATAAATGAGCTCAGCATAACCTTACCAGCGGAAATCCGTAACTTGAATTTTTGTGTGGCTTTTGGTGATCCAGCATGCTTCCATTGCATGCTCTCTCTCTCTCTCTCTCTCTCTCTCTCTCTCTCTCTCTTGCTGCTCGGCTCAAAGTGGTGACACCATGATTCATCGCCTGCCACTATGTGAAAGAGAAATGCATCACCCTCCACTCTGTAACGCAGCAAGTGGTTCAAACACCATCCCATGCGTTCTTCTTTTTGGTGATCGGTCAACATCCGTGGTACCCACAGTGAACACACCTTCAGATATTGCATTTTCTTACGTATGCTTCGACAACGGTTCATCTGTACTGCTGCATCAATTTTGGAGATGATTTTTTTCTGTTGCAACAATATGCGCTTGACCAGGCCATCGAAGATCTGTCGTGAACTGACGTCCTTTCCGAAACCTTCGTGCCCAGTCTGTCACTGTTGTCTTCGACACACTTTTTTTTACCGTACGCTGCTTGTATTCTTTGATGAATGTCCACTGGTCGACATCCTTCGAATGAAAGAAACTGAATCACTGCTCTTTGAGATTCTTTGGACAGATTTTAGATCAACCCGGCCATTTTGTCAACGGTCAGAAACAGAACCTATGCATCATGGGACGATAAGCACTTGCTGTTTTATTCATTGGTCAGTACTTATCACATGACTATGACATGATCATGTTCAACGTACGCAATTACGCGCGGTGCTGCACGAACGGATTTCAAATGAACGCTCCTTATAATCACCGCAGTTCTTTACCGTGATTATATTTTGTGTATGTACTTGTTTGCTGATAAGGCTAGTCGCTGCAACGTCCTGTATTTTTCGTAATTCTGTTCCGTAAAGCTGTAATAAACGCATCAAACAACTTCGTTTTTGGTAAAGGACCACTTTTATTGCACGTAGATATCTCTAAAAGTGCACCAGACCCTTTCACAAACTCTGTAGCCCCGTCAAGAGTCCAGCTGCCAATTTCCAATTACCTATGGATGTTTAACGAGGGAAACTGGTCCCCTTGAGTACACTTGGAGTGAACGCATATACATATAGAAATACAGAGGCTAAACAGCATTAAGAACCTATAGCATAAGACAAGCAAACAGGAGGACAGCATGGCCGGATAGATAAGAGCGTTCGTTCTTAAACATCCCGTGGCAAGATCAATCCCTACACTGGTAATATGGACTAAAATGTTGACTTCTCGTCCTTGATTTTGGGACGTAAATTACAAGTACCTCAGAAATCGGAGTGGGTTCGCCTGATGGCGCGGTAATAGGGAAAGCTAACCCACACGCAAAAATCAATTCCGTACACTGGAAGTAGAATCACGTGCATGGACTACGTTTGAGTTCAAAGCGAGCGAAGGTTTAAAAAAAATGTCACAGTGAAGTTTTTGGGAACATGCATATTTCATATGGCAACATAAGACATGTGTCATGGACCATTTCGCAATCACTGGATAAACTAATAATACTGATCTTTTGAGCTTAACTGTTGCAGAAAAGAGCTTATAAAATAGTGGACCATAAAGAGGAAAGTTATTGACATTCTTCAAGACCTGAACATGGGAGAAATCTGGCCCTTTAACAGCGCCATGCCCTGGAAACAGAAATGCTGTAGCCATATTAAAGGCCACGTGGCGAAGCAGGGGTCGACCAGCTCAAAGCAGGACAGCGTACCTTACAGGCAGCTTGGGCTTGCATCTGAATAAGGCAGAACAAATGGGAAGAGATTGAAAGAGTGTTCAAATGGGACGTGATGAGCACGACATTCTGCAAAGTAAGTGTCACATGATGATGATGATGGCCATACATCTGTAGAAAGATAATAATATGTTCTTCTTATAGTCCATACGGTTTTGGCCCTGGTGATCATATCTGTCAACAGCTTCAGTCTCTTGTGCTGCGAATCATTTGTGATACCGACGTTCCTCCATGCCATGATGTAAAACTGAAGATAATACTCATATCATTAAATACATTGGCACATTGCCGTCTTGACAGACAATAGATTTTTATATTGTGCTTCAAAAAGGCATAATAACTACAACCCAAGGCGGTAGCGAATGTGACTGATAAGATCAATTCACGCTGTAAATGTTCGTCCACAATGGATGCATGTGAACACATGATCATTTTCACCATCATGCACCATCTTACGTCTCACGAGCTCAGTGTGTGACATACCTGCAATCATTTTCTCCTGTGTCCTTTTCTATTTCTGATATTTGCCCTCCATGCAACACTTTCGGCGGCGACTTGCTCCCAATGTGCATTATCAATGCCTGTATCAATCATGTCCCGCTTACACATATCTTTGTAACTCACCAAAAATAATGTCCTTAGGTATTCTACCATCATCCATCATCTTATAGTG
Organism: Cepaea hortensis; assembly: GCA_963921405.1. Taxonomy (NCBI): domain Eukaryota; kingdom Metazoa; phylum Mollusca; class Gastropoda; order Stylommatophora; family Helicidae; genus Cepaea; species Cepaea hortensis. The sequence goes on along the minus strand of OY992877.1, from coordinate 95,603,452 downwards.
TCCTATCCATCTAAGTCTACGAATACTGAGCATGAAACAAACCGGCACACAACCTGATTTTTCCAATACTTCTGTATTTGTGATTTTATCTTGCCATTTAATACCAAGTATGCTTCGCAGACACCGCATATGAAGGCTGTTTAAACATTTCTCTTGGTGTGAGTAAGTTGACCAGGCTTCACTGACATAAAGAAGAGTACTAACGACACATGCTTGATAGTCAAGGACTCTTGTTTTGGCAGTAAGCTTCCTGTTTTCCCAGACTCGTTTTGTTAACCTGCTCATTGTTGTTGCTGCCTTACCACTCCTGATGTTGGTTTCCTGATCTAGTGATATTTTGTTATTTACCTGTGATCCTAAATATGTAAAATGTTCTACCATCTCCAGTTCGGCGTTGTTAATAAAGATTGATGGTACCTCATACGCACCTTGTGGCATAATCTGTGTCTTCTTTTTGCTAATTGTTAAACCAAATTCAGAACAAACATTGGAGAATGCAGATACTCGTATCACTTGATATTTATATACACACAAATCTATAAATTAACTTCTGGCAGGTTAAAAACACCCGCGGTTTCACGATAACCTCTTTCTGTTTGTAATGACTACGAATGTTGGTCACACCATCGTGACATTGTGAATTCTTATCTAAAGACGTGCTCTTCTCGTTATATCAGTCATACCTTACGACTGCTGCATAAGTGAAAGAAAGTGCTTCAATAAAATATGACTTCCGCTACTTGACATTTGCGTTAAATCAAGAGCTCTTAACTGGAATATTGTACTGTCGTTATCTTTATTGAAGAATGCACAGGAAATAACGTCTATCTATAGACATTACAGCACTGATGCAATGATGGAAGTTATTCAAATGGAGCATGTAGCAAGATATTATCACTGATGTAATGTGGAAAATTATAGCACTGATGCAATGTTAGAAGTTATAAAACCAATGGTGTAGCAGTTTGTTAACACTGATATAAGTTTGAGGTCATATCATCTATTCAATGATAGCCGCTATAGCACCGATGAAATGATAGACGATATAGCTGCTACTGCTGGTTCTGCTTCTCCTTCATCAACATCATCATCATCATCATCATCATCATCATCATCATCATCATCATCATCATCATCATCATCATCATCATCATCATCATCATCATCATCATCATCATCATCATCATCATCATTATCATCATCATCATCTTCTTCTTCTTCTTCTTCTTCTTCTTCTTCTTCTTCTTCTTCTTCTTCTTCTTCTTCTTCTTCTTCTTCTTCTTCTTCTTCTTCTTCTTCTTCTTCTTCTTCTTCTTCTTCTTCTTCTTCTTCTTCTTCCCCTCCTCCTCCACCACCTCCTCCTTGTTGTTGTTGTTGTTGTTCCTCTCCTTTTTGTTCGTCTTCCTCTTCCTTTATCACGCCTAATAAAGTATAGTCCCACAACCACCCATGTCAATCCTTTCATGAGTTTAAGGTTGGTTGGACCTTTGCAGGACACAGTGTCAGAGGCTCCAATGAAGGGAAGAGAGAAGAACGAGCATCCAAGGGAGAAAACGATGCTACAATTTAAAAGATGCTATAAGGAGACAAACTGGGAAAAAAAATATATGGATATCTTGAAGTAAAAGACACATCTCGAATGTTTGGTTAGCTAGTTTGAATGTCTAGTCAATCGGCATCTGAGGATGAAGCAGCCAGTTTCACACCAAGCCTCTTTAGTCGCCTTTTACCACATGCACAGGAGGTTACAGTGTTACTATTTTTATCTTTCCTTTGGGGTCCCGGTAACACAAGGGCGGACGCTACAGTAATGATGCAATAGTCGACTGGTGCAATCTTCGATGGTATATCACTGTTGCACCTTTGAAAGTTATATATAACACTGGTGCAATGATAGACGTTATAGCATTGATGCAAGGATGGATGCTATAATTATAATTCAATGATAGATGAGACAGCACTTATGCAATGGCATACATTATTATTATTATTATTATTTTTTTTTTTTTTTGCATATCCTTTACAGGACATTGCTGTCAACAGCAGCATCTTTCAGCTGTATGTTGATTTCTTGGCAAGATTACGCTCAGTAGTTTGCCGTTGCTTTCTGAGCGGCCGGCTCACATACCCCGTACGTTATTGATGCGATTCGAACCACTGCTGATTCTTACCGTCATCACGTTAACCCACGAGAGTATACGAGATTACGGAGAAAAGTCATAACCTCTAAGCCACGAAGCCGGCATGGCATACATTATAGCACTGATGAAATACAAGATTAGTACAATTATCTAAGTTATA
>OY992877.1:95456151-95598651 GCA_963921405.1 Cepaea hortensis | reverse complement strand
AGTTTGTTCCAACATTTGCCATCAGGTGAGGTTCAATTTTAGATCTTTCTTGGATGTCTAAAAAGTCTTCGTGATTTGAAAGATTATTTTCTACACAAAATTCGATTAGTTTATCTTTTCTTTCATTTCAGTGTCTTATACCGAACGGTATTCGTGCACTCCTCTTTTTCCGTTCTTTCAGCTCCAATTGCGTAGACATCCCCTATGATTATCACGATGTCTCTCTCTCTTTTTTTTCTTTCTATCTTTCACATTTTAATATATATCTTCGAAGAAATAGCGGTCCCAGAAACTGGATTATGGGCCTTTAAGAGTTAATAACAACCTGGTGCAATGGAGGACACATTTGACTGGAGATTAGCGTGCCTTGTAACAGTTTCCAGTCTGTGCGCTCTTCCACTTGAAGTGGTGAATACAAATTCAACCCAGACAAGCCATAAATCGCAACTCTCCAGTCTACTCCTTCTGCGTGTAGGAGAGTGTTCAATGCGATTATCGTCCCCTCATGAGGACATTTGACCTCACGGACATCGTTAGGTGATTAAGAGGATACACTTAAGTACGCGACGGCGCAGACAGAAAATGAAATAGAAGAGCCCTAGCTACTCGTAAAGTTGCAGGTAATGTGTTTCGCCTTTCTCAAGACAACGTCACGAAATAGAAAACTTGACACAATATGGAAAAGTTGGCATTCTGCAAGCTGGGATTGTTCTGTAATGGCTGTCACAAAGTTTAAACGTTGGTTAGACTCCAAAATATGAAAACACGAGAAACAAGATTGTGTATGTAGACAAAATGATTAATAGTTAACCAAATCGGAAATATCGTAGGGCTTTTACAATTTAACTTTCACAGAAAGGGGAGCTAGTATTTGGGACTTGTATTTCGAAGCGCTCACTCTGAGAAGTCATTATTCAGGACCTACATTTCCAATTGTTTTTGTTGTTAGATCAGTTAGGGACCAACATTTCTCAATGTACTTGTTGGGTTGCCATTATTTGGGACTTACATTTCCAATTGTTCTTGTTGTTAGGTCAGTTAGGGACTTACATTTTTAATTGTTCTTTATGGGAGGTCAGTTAGGTACCTACATTTCCCAGCGTTCATTTTCGCAGGCCAGTACTTCGGACCGATATTTCCAACTTCCAAGCATTGATATGAATGAGGGGGAGGGGGAGGGGGAGGAGGAGGTGTGGAGAGGGGCAGTATTTGGCTGATATCCCAAGCTTTCATGTTGAGAGATAAGAGCTTATGACTGGGTCATTTCAATATAAACATGGAGACTTACATTGAGACAGTTGTGAACCGCAGGAGCGCAGTGGCTATAGTATGTCCACATTTGTTTGCCTTCATTCACGATCAATTATTTTGAAAACTGTCTGTTGCATCGTTATGAAATTGTCCCAGCCGTCTTATATTTACCCCCACCCAAGGAATATGTCTTTGAAAGGTCCAAAAACAACTTAAATCATTGAAAGCGGCGACATTCCTTTGATCTTTTGCTGAACAACTAGTGATTTCTCGCTAACGAAGTTATTTTTACGTTAATGTGAGACATGTCAATTCTGTTGACACACAAAGGCGTATCCGGATTCGTATGAGAATGGGTGCAATGAAAGAATTAGCTTAAAATCGACAGGGTCGGCTGCATTGCACTGGGTGTTTATCTCATATGGCTCAGTTTCTTTCCGCAGCGCGGAAAGCGTCGCACAAAGCACGAACTCCGTAGCTCCAGCGACGACCCTCGGGAGTCTCCGAAAAAATGCACTCGTGAAATGAAGGACGCGGCCCGGAATCGAACATACAACCTTCGGAGCCGAGTCAGACGGCTTGACCACTTCTCCACGGAGAATCCCGAGGAGGGGTGCAATGTGTAATATTAGTAAAGACAGAGAATTTACAGAGGCACGGGGTAAATAATTTGTAAATTAACAGGAAAGTAGAAGGAATATATTTCTTACCTTATTTTTCATTTCCTTCTTGTTTCTTCAGTTATCAGTTATCAGTTGGGGTATCTTCATTGCACTCCGGACATGTCCATAGGTGCTCAGATCCTCCCCCCAGCATATGCATCAGCGTCCGGTGGCTAATAGTGCCAGTTCTGTGTTGGTTGACGAGGCGCCTTGTTTTCCCGATGTACCTCTCGCATCTGGCCGTGCCGAATTCTTACTCGCAAGTCTTTCATCCTGGACAGCGATGTGGATTCACTGATGTCAAAGTCCTCTGTTCTCGCCATATCTTTAAGGACATTAATAACATCGGCACGAACCATGGGCTGGCCATCTACAGGTGGTGCAGAGCCAGCCAGTTTATCAGCTCGTTCATTTCCCTCGACTCCCGCATGTCCCGGGACGAAGATGAAGGTGACTTTACGAACAACAAACTTCCACAGCAACTCAGTCCACCGTCTACGTACAGATTCAGCTTCGATCTTCTGAATCATGCGCATTGAGTCACTTAGTACACACACGTTGGTATAATGCTGTGATTCCAGCCATATAAAAGCCTGTGTAACTGCCATCACCTCCATCGTCATGCTGCTCGAGGTCATAGAGTGGGCACTACTGGATTCTTGAACGGTTCGGCCCGCTGAATGGGATGTAAATGCCCACGCACTACTGTGCTGCTTTACAACAGATCCATCTGTATAGATGAGCACTTTGGGGCTATATGAGTGTTTATAGATGAGCGCGTTGACTTCTGCATTGACAGCGACAGGGTTCTGCTCTCTGCACCGTCTGTCGAGTGTGATAATGCAGGAGAAAGTGCACTTAAAAGCTGGAGGCACCGGCACCCATTCCTTGCCGGGGTTGATACTGGTAAGACTGCAGACCTGTCTGACGACATCTTACGCCCGACCCATCCATGATTTGCCTCTCTTTAGCCTGTCACCATTTTCTCTGAATATAGCGTCATGCAGAAGTGCTGCTCATCTGCACTTATTTTTAAGAATGCACGAGCTCTCCAGATCTTGATCCTGTGTTCCATTGTCGGGAAGTCAAGGAAGTATCTCATTGATACACAGCTGGTGTCTTTCGTGCAGCCCAAAATGATGCGCATGGCTTCGTTTTGTACCTTTTCAAGTCTTCCAATCTGTGTAGGGCTGACAGTGAGGATGGCCAGGGCATACTCTGCTCAGACTTAATCTGTGTCGGACGATTCCAGTAGGTTGATGATTGCTCTCGGTTGCATAAAATTCAATCCATCCTTTCTCCAATAGTCCTCTTCCTCTTTCAACACATGGTCCTCACATTTTTTCCAGTAACTTGTATCAATATTTAATAGCGCGGACTGGGTTAGTATCTTGACGTCAGACAATTTGAATGTAGTATTGGCAGCTGCCACTTGTCCTTTAATTTTAGCCCACACAAGTTCTATAGGGTTTAAATGAGAAGGATACGGCGGAAGTCTCAAGCACCTATGGCCATGCTCTTCTACCAACTTGTCAATTTGAAATTTCTTGCTTTTTTGCGTCTGTTTTACAAGGGACAACAACTGTAGCTTGAAATATGTTTCTGGAAATGGTATATTTTCTCTTCGGAGCCATATCTTTATTGCTTCCTTTGTGCTCGATGCCGTAGGTATTTTGTCTCTTGGGAAACAACATTGTGATATGATGCATTGTCCATGATTAGACAAGACGGTCTATCAAGGGATGGAAGTACTGTATTCTCGAGCCAATCTCTAAATATATTACCATTCATCTCTTTATGATAATCCCTATTGTCTGTATGCTTTGATACGAACACGAGCCCAGCATTCTGTAGTAAGCCATTATGAGTACTACCAGCATGGGCTATGACCAAACGCTGTCCTTTACTACTGGGCACATAACGTTTTATCTTTCCATCCATTGATTGCCATTCCTTTTCACTTGTGTGGTGCGCATTGATCCACGTTTCATCCAAACACACTATGTCATAATTTTCTTTGCGCATTTCCCTTATTTCACGTAGGTATCTGCTTCTCATGGCTCCTAAATGCGGTTGCTCGCAAAGGATATTTCTACCTCCCTTGTACTTTCTAAAAGTGAAGATAATGTCCTTATAATTTTCCACAAAGTTGTTTTGGATAGCTCTATGTTATTGTCCTTTCTCAACAAAACCCTCAGTTTTCTTACACTCACTGTTTCTTTGGCATCCATCATTTTTATAATAACTTGTCTGATGACATCCTTGTCAAAGCTGTCTACAATTGCCTTTCTACCTACCGTTTGCTTATCGCGTGTTGGTTTCATTCCAGATTCTTGCACCCATCGACGAAACGATCGTTTACTCAAACCTAATGCATGCACTGTTCTTTTTTCGGGATTTGTAACAGTATGAAACAGTTTCCTGCGATCAGCTTCTTGACAAAAATATGTGTACAACTTCATAGCGATGTTTTGAAGTGTACACAATTTCACTTTTAATCCCATTGAACAGTATTAACACATTCAAATATTAGCTATTAAGATTACAATAATGGTAAGATTTATTTATATAATCACGTTTCATGAAAGAACCTACAGTTTGACGACACCTCTGAACTATAACACTCAGTCTGTCCAAAAACGAAAGACCGCCAGACAATTTTACTTGCTGAGCTGTAATACTCTAAAAATTAAGGCATTCATGGCGGGGCGGTAAAATATATACCTCATATAAGCAAAAATTGAAATCTGCTGTACAATCTGCAGAACAAAATTTTTTTTGTTGGGTGGACATAATGATAAGGTTATATACTAAATCTCATTATTTTCCATCAGTTGGTTACTGAGATATTCAATTTTATATTGAGGCAAAAAAAAAAAAAAACACACTTTTTATAGTACATTTGTCTGCCGGCTCGGTGGCCAAGTGTTTCACTCTCTTCCAGGCGGGATGTTTTTCATTGAGCTGCACTCCCAGGTCACCCGAGCCTAACATTCATTCTCTTAAATGTTATGTGAAGTTAAGGCGATCTGGGTAATATTGACCCAAAAAAAAAAAAAAAAAAAAAATCACCCATCTTACGACGGTTGGTATTTATAATATGAAGCTATAGTGTGTTTACTTTTGTCTCCCCCAATATAAAATTCCATATCTAAGTAACCAACTGAAGGAAAATGATGAGATTTAGTATATAACCTTATCATTATGTCCACCCAACAAAAATATATATAGTTTACGGGTCAGAGATGATGTTCATAATTTTAAATGTATTACAGCGTAGCCAGACAATCAGCGTTCAATGTTGAATATTTTACGTGCTTCACGGGATTGGCCTTATGCCAAGAACCCCGCGTTTTTTAAACTGGGACTGTTCAGAGGTGTCTCAAAATGTGGGTTAATTCATGAAACCTGATTAATATGTTTTTTTTTTTTTTTTTAAATCTTACCACTTATCGCCAACATTGAAATGTGTGAATATTTTTCAATGGGATTGAATGCGAAATTGTGTATACACTTCAAAGCATCGCTATGAAGTTGTACACATATTTTTGTCAAGAAGCTGATCGCAGGAAACTGTTTTATACTATTACAAATTCCGAAAAAAGAACAGTGCATGCATTGGGTTTGAGTAAACGGTCATTTCGTCGATGGGTGCAAGAATCTGGAATTAAACCACCACGCAATAACCAAACGGTAGGTAGAAAGGTTATTGTGGACAGCTTTGACAAAGATGTCATAAGGAGAGCTATTATAAAAATGCTTTAAAAAGTCACTTAAAAGTCGACAGGGTCGACTTTATTGCACCGGTTCTATCCCATATGGCTCGGTCTCTTTCCGCAGCGCGGAAAGCATCGCACAAATCACGAACTCCGCAGCTCTATCGAGGATCCACAGAAGTCTCCGAAAAATTTAACTCGTGAACCGAAGGATGCGGCCCGGAATCGAACCCACAACCTTTGGAGCCCGAGTCAAAAAGCTTGACCACTTCGCCACGGAGATTCTAAAATTATAAAAATTTTGGATTTTATATCCAGGATTATCCAGCATTATAAAAATGCTGGATGCCAAAGAAACAGTGACTGTAAGAAAACTTAAGGTTTGATTGAGAAAGAACAATAACATAGACCTATCCAAAACAACTTTGTGGAAAATTATAAGGACATTATCTTCACTTTTAGAAAGTACATGGGCGGTAGAAACAGTCTTTGCGAGCAACCGCATTTAGGAGCCATGAGAAGCAGATACCTACGTGAAATAAGGGAAATGCGCAAAGAAAATTATGGCATTGTGTGTTTGGATTAAATGTGGATCAATGCGCACCACACAAGTGATAAGGAATGGCAGTCAGTGGATGGACAGATAAAGCGATATGTGCCCAGTAGTATAGGACAGCTTTTGGTCATGGCCCATGCTGGTAATACGCATAATGGCTTACTACCGAATGCTGGACTCATGTTCGTATCAAAGCATACAGACAATAGGGATTATCATAATAAGATGAGTGGTAATGTATTTAGAGATTGGCTCGAGAATACTGTGCTTCCATCCCTAGATAGACCGTCGTGTCCAATTATGGACAATGCATGATATAAATGTTGTTGCCCAAGAAGACAAAATACCTACAGCATCGAGCACAAAGGGAGCAATAAAGATATGGCTCCGAATGGAAAACATACCATTTCCAGATAGGTATTTCTAGCTAGAATTGTTGTCCCTTGTAAAACAGACGCAAAAAAGCCAGAAATATCAAATCGACAAGTTGATAGAAGAGCATCGTCATGGGTGCTTGAGACTTCCGCCGTACCATTCTCATTTCAACCCTATAGAACTTGTGTGGGCTAAAATTAAAGGACAGGTGGCAGCTGACAATACTATATTCAAATTGTCTGACGTCAAGATACTAATCCAGTCCGTGCTATTAAATATTGATACAAATTACTGGAAACATGTGAGGACCATGTGTTGAAAGAGGAAGAGAATTGTTGGAGAAAGGATGGATTGAATTTTATGCAACCGAGAGCAGTCATCAATCTACTGGAATCTTCCGACACAGATTAAGGTCTGAGCAGATCGCAGACCTTAATCCACGTGCACACCAACTGGGATATTTTGCTACAAATATTCAGAAGAATTGCACGCCCTAAACATTACAGCATCGGCATAAACAATACAACTTGTTAATGGCAACAGTTTGTATTCCACAGTGATGAATTTTCAATTCCGTGAGCCCTCAACGGTGACAAACAACTGACATTGAAAAATCAAAAAGCTCTAGACGCATCGAATACCAACCGAAGAGTAATATTGCGGTGGGAACTGACATATTGTGGCATAACAAGAAACGTGAGAAGAAACACGTTGTCAAATGAGGAGACAACACACGAACATACGAATCATTCTATAAACTTCAATGAAAAGAGGACCAACATCTTGACCGATAAGAAGGAAGCCCACTACAGAGACATTCACAGCTATATTCGTCGTGCAAAACATGTAATCATGTTCCGTCTCAGCAGAGCAGACAATGCATCCACTCCCATACGAATCTGGATACACCTTGTGTTTGTCATCCGATCTGGCGGGGGCATTGGTATTATTGTAAAACAAGTTTGTTAGCAAGAAATCACTAGTTTTTCATCAAAACATCAAAGAAATGTCGCCGCTTTTCATGATGTAAGTTGCTTTTGGACCTATCAAAGACATATTCCTTGGGTGGGGGTAAATATAAGACGGCAGGAACAATTTCATAATGATGCAACAGACAGTTTTCAAAATAATTGATCCTGAATGACCGCATTCATTTCTGGACAAACTATAGCACCGTATACCCAATGGGTCTCCTAGTGAGAAAATAAGAGGGTCCAGGATTTTACTAGAGACCCTTTCCCACATGTTATAAGGGGACTAAGAGGAATGGAGTTGAAGCTTCGAAATATCTCCATCTTTGTCTCTCTACTCTCTCTCTCCTTTTGTCTCTCGCTCTGTCCCTCGCCCTCTCTCTGTCTCTGATTCTCTCTCTTTGTCTCTATCTGTTATCCCTCTCTAATTGTCTCTCTATCTCTTTGTCTCTCTCTTTGTCTCTCTGTCTCTTTCTGTGTCTCTCTATGTCTCTGTCATCGTCTTCCTCTATCATTTCTCTCTCTCTCTCTCTCCCCCTCTCTCTCTCTCTCTCTCTCTCTCTCTCTCTCTCTCTCTCTCTCTCTCAGAGTTGGGTTGGGTCCTGTTGGCAAAGAAATACTCAAGTATGTCGAAGGAATACAACCAACTTAGGCCTCATCTCGGTACTATGTGTTATACTGAAACCTAGTTACATCCTAATGTGTCTCTCCGCAGATGTTAAACCAGCATCAGTCTTGCCCACTGTGACGAAACGCGTTTATTTGTCTTTGGTCGTCAGGATTCCGCACTATTTTGGCGCGTCATCGGGGGACTTTCCCAGCTATAAATAGACTGGGGGAAGCCGATGGAGGAATTACCATCTAGAATCTTCTCGGAGCACCTGAATTTGAGTGACCCGTGAGGCTGGGTATCGCACTAAATTCTCGTGCAGAGAGATCTAGAAATGCTAGGCGGGGAATGACTGTTTCCCGAGAAAGTGACGTTTCCCAAGAAGCACTAGCTCCTCGTGCGCATTGAGTTGGCACGAGTGGGGAAATTGGCTAAACCATTCATTCACTTCATTTTGCTCGAAGAGAGCAGACGCAGGCCTGTGTTGAGCCATTTTGTGTTGCGTCTCACCTCAACCATGATTTGGCTGACTGTTATAGAAAGGAGGCTGAGGAGCCCTTGAACAGTTCTGAAAGCTGACTGGAGTCTGGTTCTGAAGATTCAGGTTCTTATTTGTTTAAGTAATTTAACTTTGTAAGTGTGTACAAAACGCCATCGTTCTAACCTCATTACCTATGCGGATGTCCTTGCATAACTAATTAGCAAACCGATCGATAACGCTGTTGACGGCTAGATCGTGTGTTGTTTACCCACGTGTGTTCGCGACTCAGCTGTTGGGAACGCAGGCATGCGATGTGTGCGATTTGGGTTTAAATTATGTTTACCATGTATCGCAAATCGTTGCATCTATTAGGTAGCTGTGTTAGAATAAAACAGAGTTAATAGAGCCTGATAGAAACCTAGATTTATGTCAGTCAGTTGCTGAAGCAAGGAGAACGGTTAGAAAACCAGGTAAGTTGGTAGGTGGAGATTCAGACAAAACTGTGCTTAGTTACTAAGTAAAGAAAGAACTTAGTTCTGTGCCACCAGGAATGATGTAACTATTGTGTAGTAACTTCATAGTGAATTCATTGTGTGGAACACGGGATTTCTGTGTGAGGTAAGTCTTCATTGAAGATATATATATATATGATGTGGCATAGTGTATATATATTAGGTCATGGCATGTGATACTTTCTGGAGTAATTCCGAACGCCGAAAAGGTCGACGAGGTATAACCATGCGTGCCGTCGCGATATATATATATATATATATATATATATATATATATATATATATATATATATATATATATATATATATATATATATATATATGCGTTCTGAATTCTTGTCTTAGCTATCCTGTTCTTTCATACTGGCGCTGGTGCGAGTGAATGCTAAGGTGCTGGAAGTATGGAAAGATGCAAGGAGGTTGTATGAGACAGGGGACATATAGGATATGGGGGATTTGAAAGCAAGTTATGAAAGTATAGGTTGGCAGACCAGGCCAACGATAAAGTTCGGTCCCGGCCAAGGCTAAACCACTTGGGAGGGCGGAACTGGAACAGCACCCTTGGAACATGTGGGGAACATGTATTATCAAGAAGGCTTCTTGACTCTAAGGCAGAGTCTGATAAGAAGAGTTTGCTATGGCGTGGGCAGGTGGTCCCACCAGTGATCATGTACTATTCCTATATCCCGAAGGATGGTATATTGATCAGTATTATGTTTACTAATGAACATTGATAATGTTAGGAACGAGTCCAGGGACTCTTTACCTTAATGTTTAGTTCGATTAATTTAGAACTATGATAACAGCCTACTATCACTACTGACGTTAGCGACGACTGGTAGATGATTAGGGATAGGTGAGACCTACGATCAGACTCGTCATTCTGATTTCTTGCTCTGGTTGACGGGCTGTTCTGTGAGGCCAGCTGACATTACTGAACCCATGCTTCACTACTCTCCATATAGAGATAATGCTTTAGTTATATGCATAACTAAATAGCATGACTGAGGGTTGAGTAGTCATTGGTAGGATGCATGTGGACTAATGTTTGGGCCAGTATACTCTCACCGGTCGCTCTTCCTTTTCAGGAGTTTGCCTGTTGAGGAACCAGTCAACTATAATTGTCGTTGGCGGGAAACCACTTCGTGTAACACAGCGAAGGGTCCAATTCTTTACTTATTACCACACCATGTACCCAGTGTGATTCATCATGCGTGAAGGTTTGCATCCTGTGATTTAGGTGCCCTGAAGGTGCACGGGTGGGACATGATGGTTTGTGTTGTTTTTCTGCATTAGAAGATACTCTATTTCAGCCAGGAACATTTCAGCAATTTGAGCAATCATGCTCAAAGAAAGGAAACACCTGACCGTATATTATTACGGTGGTTCCGACTAAACGCGAAAAAAGATTTAGACACTTGAATGGTTCTTATGACAGCATTGGTGGCAGGCCTTGAGAAGAACTCACCAGCTATTCATTGTAACTTGTGGCAAGTGTTACCAGGTGGAAGGGACACTATAATATAGTCCAACCTGAATTGTCTTCCTTGAAAGTAGATGTCTGATTCTAATAGTGTACTGAACGAGTATGAAGACTTTGGAACTGTGTTCGTGTAGGACTCAGTGACATATCAGTTGCCTTATCTGATTCTTCAAGCAGTGTTACTGTGCTATGATTGCGGGACCATTAGATTGGTCAGGGACTTATTCTACAACCAGTGTTCCGGTGTTACGGTACCATTGAATTGGTCAATAGACTTATTATCCATCCACGGGTAATGTACTACTGAGGGACCATTAGATTGGTCAGTGACTACTTAGGTTCATCGAAGTCACGAATACTTGGAGTCAAATCCAGGAGGATTGTCTCCCAGCAAGTGTTGATAGAGACCTGTGTATTAACAGTGACTTATTAGGAGTGATAAAGATGCAGTTGGTCCAGTTGAGTGAGGTCCAGCGGTGACTCTATTGCTGTGGATCCACGCTCTGGGGACGGAGTGGTCTCCAAGGTTCTAGTCATCTCACTGGAAGGAAGCCGGGTGAGTGGCGGACCGACTGGACGGGACATCTGCATCCAATCTACTTCTCAACCTGATGATGACAACCATATCTCTGATTCTGTCTCTACTCTATCCTCCATTTGTGTAAATAGATTATTCTATCAGGATGTTCATTTCAGTTCTATATTCTCAAGGGTAGAATAAACTTTATGTAAGTTGACTTGCTCTTTGTATAATGATTGAGTGTGGTCTCGGACGATGCCTAAGTGTTCATTGTTCCACAGGAGTAGGTAGTTAGTGGGGGTCTAGAATCTGGAGGGGCTTGTAGACATAATTAACTAATATGAGATCAGCCACAGAGTAAAAATGTGTATTTGCCTGTTCAACCCCTAGGGTTAGAATACACGGGTGTCACAGACTCACCTAAAGGGCGGTACCAACCTAAAAGAACGAGACACTGGCAAAGGGATATAAATCCAGCAAAAGGGAAAGAACCGAGTCACTCGAAGGCTCGAATAATCTAGAGCCTTCTCGAAGGAACGGTCAGTGTGTCCACAGCCACGTGGACACTGATGGGGCCCGCCGATTGCGGGGTCCACGAGAAACTCAGAGAGAGTTACCACCCGTGTCGAATTAAGACACGTGTGGAAGGACAGACCCGGACTGGACATCGAGGAAGCAACAGGGCTTACCTTAAGGGGACTTGATAGTTTCAGACCCAAGTGTTTTAGGGGTCTTATACATACATTACTATCTGTTAGATAGTTTCTAGAGTTATTGTGATAATCATGTTCATTATGTTCATTGTAAACTCCTGTGATACGCAATGTGCTAAATGCTGGCGTGTGAAAACTCACTTCGCCAGCGTGCTGTAATATAAATGTAAATAAATGATGCTCGATTGTATCTGAACGGAGTTTGTTGCCTGTATGAGCCCGAGTTTCAATCCCCTAGAAATCTAGGACTGTGACAGGCTATTTGGGGGCAAGCGCCGGTTTTGGCATACACAAGCTTTACTTTTCAAACAGCTCTTGGTCTTGCCAATTAAAAATTGTATATCAACGTTAATAACTTAGACCTTTGCAGCTATCTGTGAATGAGTGATTATAGTCCCTCTACAAAAATTATTTCAACTGATGATAATGTTTATGATATGTGACATGACTGTGACAATTACAGTGACAGTTACTAATTTTTTTTTATTCCAACATCAGAATGTTCCGCGAAATATCGTGTATGTAACCTGTACTCCAGCAGTGGCGAGAAGACAAGTCTACAGTCAAGAGCTCAGGGAAAATAAGATGAGTTTCATTTCATGCTCATTACATCCCTAAGTGATACTCACCCTCATCCATTGTAACATTTTTTCTATGTATTGATTTGTATGTATATGCTAATTTTGTAACCAAGTAAATCTTTTCATATAAATTTGAATGTAAACATTGAGGGGAGATAACCAACTTTTGTACACCCTAAAGAATAGCAAAGAGATTTAATTTCAAGACAGTAAACAATAACTAAAATATAAGATGTCAACATTAGAACAGTGCATTGAATTAGGTATTAGGCTAGGATATAAAGAAGCAAAACTTTCAGAATGGGCACAAAAGACACATTCAGAAAGTATTGCACGAGAAGAAAGAGCAATAGAAAGAGAAGAGAAAAAGATGCAGATTGAGGCAGATGAGAAAAGAATGCAAATTCAAGCAGAAGAGAAAAAGATGCAGATGCAAATGGAAGAGAAGAAAATGGAGCTTGAGGCCGCGACCAAACAAGCCCAATTAAATGCAGAGACACAGATAAAATTAAAACAAATGGAAATTGACTCCAATTTAGAAATGTCAGTAAACAAAATTAGAA
The DNA here is from genome assembly GCA_963921405.1 of Cepaea hortensis. Taxonomy (NCBI): domain Eukaryota; kingdom Metazoa; phylum Mollusca; class Gastropoda; order Stylommatophora; family Helicidae; genus Cepaea; species Cepaea hortensis. The sequence goes on along the minus strand of OY992877.1, from coordinate 95,585,657 downwards.
GTAAAGAAGATGAACAAAAATACAACAAATATAAAGGCCTTGTTAAAGCGTTTTGTTCAGGGGATTCTATAAGCGAATACTTAGAGAACTTCGAGTGTTTGATGACTTACCATAAGGTCGCAAAAGTGGACTGGGCATTTATTCTGATGAGAAATTTAGCATTAGAGCCCTTAAAAGTGATAGAAACAGTTCCACAAGATATGAGGAAGGATTATGATTATTTAAAGCAAAGAATACTCCAACATTTCTCACTAGATACAGCAGGCTATCAACTTCAGTTCTCAAAATTAGCCCCTCTACCTAATCAAACCTTCATTGATTACGTGTCTACTGTGCAGGATATTTGTACAAAATGGATAACCTCAGCAAAAACTAATAACAACCATGATAAACTGAAAGAGTTAATTATCATTGATAAAATTATTACTACAATTCCGACACCTTTTTCTAAATTTTTGAGACAAATGGATTGTAAAACTATCCAAGAAATTGAAACCAAAGGGAGCGCATATTTTACAGCAAACCGCGATATTTTCCAATTAAACATGAGCCAAAATGAAACATCAGCGGTTACAAACACCAAGTACTCAAAACCAAACGAATATAAGTTCAAACAACACTCTAAATTCACAAAACCAGTTAAATGTCAGTATTGTCATCTGACACACGAAGAGTACGCGATGTGCGACAAATCACCAAATTATCCACATCATCTCCAAATGGTGGTGGAAAAACAAAGGAACAAAAGAAACGCGTATCAGAAAGCGGTTAAATGTTTTTTTGTTTGTTCGAGCTATGGCCATTTTTCTTCAGTTTGTAATGGTAGAAAGATGTTAAAACAGGCCAATGCCGCATTAATTGACACAACCTCAGATGAAGAAATTGAACAACAGAACGAATGCGACATCCAGAATGAAAGTTCGAGTGAGCTAGGCAATGCAGTACAAATCATTGACACCACCACTGATAACAATTGTAATACCTGTGCAAAATTTCAATGTGATACAACTCTTTTATGTGGCCACACAATCTCAGTTGCTAACGAAATGGCCAACGCAGCCTTAACACCAACAGGCAAATTAAATTATACAACAGGTTTTGTAAATAACAAACAATGTACATTAATACGAGATTCCGGGGCGACTCTTTGTGGAATTAAGAGAACATTAGTTAGTGACAAAGACTACACACACAAATACGTAACGTGTCGCACATTCGCAGGCACGATCGAAAGATACCCCCTCGCACTTGCCGAAATTCGGACACCTTATATATCAGGACAAGTGCTATGCGCAGTATTAGAAAATCCTGTGGCTGAAATCATCCTTGGGAATCTGCCCAATATAAGATCTTGCTCTGAAAAGGAAATCAGAGAATGGGAACAGAAAAACTGTGTCCAAAAACCAAGCAACTATTCCAAAGTGAAAAACCACACCTGCTTGTCTCAAACTGCCAAAAGCATAAGGGAGACAACCGATGACGTAATTCGAAATGAATTCACAGAGGTGCAAAATACAGGGGCGGTCGAATCTTTCAAAGATACCATCAGATTAACACCTCGAACTGAGGAGGCCATCGATCCACAAATTAGTGAGCCTGTAAATGTGCAACAACACACACAACACACTAATATAGCAACAATACAAACGACACACAAAACCCACACGGACCAACTTCAGGAAGCACTACAAATCATCTCACCTATTATTACCACCACCGAGTTTATAGAAGAAAAAACGATTGTATTACAACCAAATCAAGATATTTTACTACTACTACCTGACTAGAGAGATTTACTATCAACCTCTTGGCAGGGACCATTTAAAGTTGTGAGAAGAATTTCGGAATTTGACTACGAAATTTCTGTGAATGGAAAGTTGAAAATATTCCATGTAAATATGTTAAAACCTTACTATTCTAGAAATGACAGGGACACGAACATGCAGACGCAGATAACAGACGGCAATAACCAGACTGACAAGAATGACAACAGAAACGAAACGGCAGTTACCCGACTGAATGACACCCCGACAAACGAAGCATCGTTAACGACTCATTCTTGTGACAACGAAGACGACGAAAACATATTTACAGTACCGACAATATGGGATAACGACAAATACGACCAAGTTAACGACACATTGACAACTATTAGTCTCGACGACGACGACAAGAACCTTGAAGACAATTTACAAACAGTAGCGTCAGTAATAAATCAGACGGACTCAGACAATACAGAAATTCCAGTACCAATTATGAACGACGACAGTACTATGAATGACATACATATCTCCGACACCTTGACACAACGGCAGCGACAAGACATTTTGTCTCTTCTGAACGACTATAGAACTATCTTCTCAAACAAACCTGGACGGACTGACAAAATAACACATTCAATTGTGTTGACGGATCTGACACCGATCAAATGTAGACCATATTCGATTCCTTTGCATTATAGAGCAAATTTAGATAAAGAAATTTTGGACTTAGAGAAAAATAGAATAATACAGAAATCGGTGTCCCAATATTCTTCGCCGATTGTTCTTGTGAAAAAGAAGGACAAAACCATTCGTTTGTGCATAGATTATAGGAAATTAAATACCATAACCACGACAGATGCTGAGCCAATGAACAGCTGTGAAGACCTCATCTTGAATATGTCTCAATCATCCTTATTTTCTAAGCTTGATTTAGCTAAAGGTTACTGGCAAGTGCCACTAGAACCCTCTTCAAGGCATATAACAACATTCGCTACACCCCTTGGGCTGTACGAATGGAGATATCTTCCGTTTGGTCTCAAGAACGCTCCCGCCACATTTGTCAGGTTAACCAGACTTCTATTACACGGCATCAAGGACGTGCAATCTTATATTGATGATATATGCATCCATTCTTCAAACATGACGTCTCACTTACTTACTCTCCAACAAGTCTTTAACCAAATCTTGCTTTTTGGACTTACTATCAAACCTTCCAAGGTTGAAATAGGCTATAAAGAGATAGACTTCCTAGGTCATAGGATTTCCGAAGGCAAACTATTGACAGATGAGAAAATAGTATCAAAAATTCTCAACCTAGAAGTTCCAACTACAAAAAAGAAAAAAGGTTAGAAGCCTATTAGGTCTCATAAACTATTATGCCAAGTTTATACCAAACTGGGCAGAACTCACATCAGTTTTTTCTAATTTGTTGACAAAATATCATCCAGAAAAATTTTGTAAGAGTATCCACTTAGAGGATGCAATGTGCAAATTGAAATCAATTTTTCTAAACCACCAGTATTGAGATTACCAAACATAGATATACCCTTTATTCTAACCACAGATGCAAGTGCTATCGCAATTGGAAGGTGCCTGATGCAAGAATATCAAGGCACGAGACATCCGATACTCTACGTCAGCCGGAAGCTCAAAAAGGCAGAGATTCATTACGCCACAGTTGAGTTGGAGGCACTTAGTCTACTTTTTTGTATGCGTCGATTATCTAAGTTCCTCTTAGGTTCGCATTTTGTTGTTTTAACCGATAGTTCGCCACTGCTGGTACTTAAGCAAGGTGTTCCAAAGAACCATCGTCTGGAAAGATGGTGTCTTCTTCTTCAGGATTTCGATTTCGAAATCCGCCATATCAAGGGCACTGATAACATTATTGCTGACTTTTTATCACGGCAAACTAGTGCACCAGCAGACGATCATTAGGCACATTAACTATTCGCCATATAAGAAGCTGTGATATTTTAGTCTGTGGCATAGAACAGTGTACCTCTACACCTACGAGAGAACTGTCATTCAGAAGTAACAACGCCCAAGTGAATACGTGACGTATAACACCCACGAACATGACACTTTGAGAACCCTATTTTACCAATTACCAAGGTGTTTAAACAATCCGATCGATATATATAATATCTGTGAAATCATTTCAAACAGTGAACTGACAGTCATCTGTAAAGATTAAGAACACTGCATACTCGCTATTGCTAAGAAACTTCGCAAACAGCCGGAATAGAACTACGTCGATTACAACATACAAGGAATAGCTATATCAACTGTTAACATTGATGGTACGACACACGGACAACAGGAGGACAACACACATCGTCGCTGGAGTTAGTTAGTTAGTTAATTAAGTTACTATTAGGTAATATGTATGTAATTATTATGTATATAAAATATGTCAACCTATAACTTGTAGATTTTCTACCATAATATTCCAAGTATTTCCACTCATAGGTGAAATATTTTTCCTATAAAATTTTTTCTAGTTAAATTATAAACCATTTCTTGATTACACGTATAAAAATTACTTGTTACCTTAAAGGGAACATACCGCCTAATCCATTTTTCTAAGGGCAATAACACTTACCTCAAGTTTATCTATATATTTTAACAAAAGACTATTTTGTATGAAAGACGAATGAAAGACAGAGTGAATGAATTAAATGAGAGAGCGATATACTGAGCGGACAAATTGTACGCCAAACGTATTGATTTTAATTGGTCTGCGTCTTCATGTAAAAATGTATTCATCATCATCATCATCATCATCTTCCACTTCTGCCGTCAAGCGTCGTGGGGAGGAATAATTTGCGTTCCAGCGCCCGGTGGACGGCACTGGATAGTGTCATTCCGTGAGGTTGTACAATGTCTCTGATGTCGTCAATCCATTTTCTTCTTGGACGTCCTCGTGGTCTCGTCGCAGATGATCTTTGATGTAAGGCCAGTGATGGTAGTTGTTGATGTTGCATTCTAATGACATGGCCAAACCACTTGATCTTCTGTCTGTCAATAAATGTGGCACAAGGTGTTGATCCCACAGTCTGTCTGATAGTAGCATTTCTTACTCGGTCTCCGATTGTTAAGTTGGCAGCTCTCCTCAGGCATCTCATTTCGCAGGTGTTGATTTTGCGAAGATGTAATTTGGATAAAGTCCAGGTTTGAGATTGGTAGCATAGGGTTGGTGTGAATATGCTGTTTATTATCTGTCGTTTTGCGGACATGGGTATGTTTGGATGTTTCAGTAAGGGTGATAGTTGATATGTAAGTGCACTAGCTTTTTGACATCTGATGTCAATTTCTCTGTCCAATCTGCCATCTTCTGTGATCATACTTCCAAGGTATTTGAATTCTTTAACTTGTTTCAGAGGTGTGTTATTTATCTGTATATTTAGTGGGCCTGGCGATCTGCTAACTTGCATTACTTCGGTTTTGGCTGTGTTTATACTCATATTGTATCTGCTGCAGGTTGAACTCAGATTAGTAATATGATTTTGTAGTCTGCCCTCATCGCTGTAAAACAGGCACTGATCATCTGCAAATAGAAGTTCATTTATTCCCTGTGGGTCAGTTGTTTCATCTGGAGTAAAGAGTTCTAAATTTTCTGAATCTGGTCTGTCGAGACTTGCTTCTTTGGAAATTCTGTCCATGTAGATATTGAATAGCAGGGGAGAGAGCACACATCCCTGCCTCACTCCTGTATTGACTGTGAACATATCTGATATACCTTCCTGTGTTCTTACTGCACTTTGGCTCGAGTGGTACATGGCTATGATATTTTCTAGCAGTTGCCCTTCTATCCCATAGTCTTCAAGGATGGTCCATAATTTGTATCTGTCTACTCTATCAAAAGCCTTTTCCTGATCTACAAACACAATATTCTGCTGGTCACTATATTCAATAGTTTTTTCACAAATTTGTCTAAGTGTAAATAATGCATCAGTGCAACTTTTACCTTTCCGAAAATGTATTACCTGTCTAAATTGTTGATACATGTTTAATACATTACATCTAAGCGCCACTGCTTGGAATGCCCCGATCATGCATTACACACATTGGGGTAATTCATGACAAAGGATATCCCAACTCGTGACGCTTGGAGAAACCACACAGTCAGCACACACTTTATACAAACTCAAAACTGAACACTAACAATTAAAATACAGTCACTTTATTAGAAACAGCAACATATCATTCAATACACAAACAAACCAACAGGAACACGTAGTCAGATGTGATAATACAACAGCATAACTACATATTCAGCATCATACAACATAAAAAAATGTTTTGCGTATCCTTTTACAGGACTTAGCTGTCAACAGCAGCATCTTTCAGCTGTCTGTTGATCGATCTCTTGGCAAGATTACGCTCAGTAGTTTGCCATTGCTTTCTGAGCGGCCGGCTCAGTATCCGCAAGTCACGAGCGGGGGTCGAACCACCTCAGTTCTCGCTCCGCTGCGAGACTCTACGTGATAAACGGGATTACAGAGAGAAAGTGTTGTAACCCCACAGCCAGAGAGACCGGCCATCATACAACATACGGAAGTAAAAATGTATCGAAATACACACACGGGATAAGATTTGCAGGTGTACTTAAATGGCCAAGACATTTGTCTTGTTAAAACTCTCTCACACAGAGTGTTAATATCTTGGTATCATGTAGATACTCGAGAAGGGCGCGGTTGTAGAATCAACTGAGAAACGTCACGGTACTTCGGTCAGATAAGCATGTTTAAGAACATAGAAGAGAGAGACCTCTTCAGCAATCATCTTAAAGTGGTGTATGGGAGAATACATGAGTTGGCGATGCGGATATGTAAGTTGCCAAGTTACTATCCACCAAACTACAAACACCGACTTTATGTGATACTGTGACAGAATTAGTACAGTACTAATTACCATAGAATAACCCATCAAAGCAGGGGGGGGGGGGACTCCTGTCACAGACTCACCTAAAGGGCGGTACCAACCTAAAAGAACGAGACACTGGCGAAGGGATATAAATCCAGCAAAAGGGAAAGAACCGAGTCACTCGAAGGCTCGAATAATCTAGAGCCTTCTCGAAGGAACGGTCAGTGTGTCCACAGCCACGTGGACACTGATGGGGCCCGCCGATTGCGGGGTCCACGAGAAACTCAGAGAGAGTTACCACCCGTGTCGAATTAAGACACGTGTGGAAGGACAGACCCGGACTGGACATCGAGGAAGCAACAGGGCTTACCTTAAGGGGACTTGATAGTTTCAGACCCAAGTGTTTTAGGGGTCTTATACATACATTACTATCTGTTAGATAGCTGCTAGAGTTATTGTGATAATCATGTTCATTATGTTCATTGTAAACTCCTGTGATACGCAATGTGCTAAATGCTGGCGTGTGAAAACTCACTTCGCCAGCGTGCTGTAATATAAATGTAAATAAATGATGCTCGATTGTATCTGAACGGAGTTTGTTGCCTGTGTGAGCCCGAGTTTCAATCCCCTAGAAATCTAGGACTGTGACAACGGGAGTGTTAGAGACACCTCGGGTGTGGTTCACTCTCACAACCCAAGGCGATCTTGTTACACCCACCGCTGGTTTCTGGGCATGGACAGTGAATGGAGAGCTCCGTACCACAGTCCCCACGGAGAAGGTATTTTGGTATCCTTTCGGGAGTCAAATCACCACACCAATCTCACTTCGATAGGCATAAGTTCTATTCATAGCTCACACAACCTGAGCAACAATACATTGGAAATACGAGTTTGTTTTTAATTTAGTTTAGTCGACGGATCAACATCACGGTACACGGGTGTACCCCATAAGTGCTTCGTTCTACTCCTAACTCAAGCCTAAGTCCGGAGAATCTCAGCTCAGTACACGAACTCTGTAGTACCGGCTAGGATCCTGAAATACTTTGGATAGATCTTTAACTCGAAATTTTGCTCGGGCAGCGCCGTTAGGCTACTCTTTTTCGATTTCCAACGGCCAGGGGATTGTTTATGTGCGCAACAATACACACGGGTGTCCGATCTCACTACCCAGAGACCAGGGGAAATTTTGTTACTAAAAGTCCATGTGAAAAAAATCCCGGCCCTCACCGGGGCTTGAACCTGGGATTTCCAGCACGCGAGGCGCACACCATACCTCGAGACCACTCAGCTCCCCTAATACGAGTTAAAACTCACAACCAGTCAACCAGCTCTCTCTCTCTCTCTCTCTCTCTCTCTCTCTCTCTCTCTCTCTCTCTCTCTCTCTCACGCTCTCAATCCATCTCTCCCCTCAATCTCCCTCTCGTTTTCCCATTCTCGCCCCTCACCCCCCCCCCCTCCCCTCCTCATCCTGCAGATCAGCCATTGATTATAATTATGCAAACACTTTATGCCCTTGAGAAACAGGAGACCACTCATCCATCTCCATGCCAGATTTGGTTTCGTGACAGTTACTGTACGCACAAAGTCGGTGGCGCCATTTTTGGTTTGTTTTCTCCCTTGGTGTCAATTAATTTATTTCATTATGCACGAGCACTCTTATTTTGGCAAATTACCATTTTTAAAGGAGAGGAACGGCACTGAATGTACAATTGCCGTACATGGATAACTATTAGGTCGCGTTTAATGCGAATTCGAATAATGCAATGTTCGATTAAGTAGCAGTAGTAATGGTCGTACGGTTGTAACACAATAACAAAGGGGCCGCCCCATAATTGCCCCATTCCTGTATCAGTGAAAAAACACACCATTGATTGACCCGTGTGAACTTGTGAATGACAATGATATCTTCGACATGACCATATCACCGCAGCTTCAAAAAGATGCACTTCGCTTGAATTCGCAGCTCATTGTCAAAGAAGACAATCGTCCATAAAACATTGGCAGCCAACACACGCATCATTGCATAGGGGAGCGCTACTATAGTGTGTTTTTTTTTGTTATTGCCCCAATATAAAATTCAATAGCTCAGTAACCAACTAAGGGAAAATGATGAGATTTAGCATATAACCTTATCATTATGTCCACCCAACAAACATTTTTTTTGTTCTGGAGATTGTACAGCAGATTTCAATGTTTGTTTATATGCGGTATATAATTTACGGCTCCGGGATTAATAGCATCATTTTAAGAGTATTACAGCTTCAGCAAGACAAACCCATGCTATTTTTGAAATTGTCTCGCGGTTTTCGTTTTGGCACAAACAGCGCGGAGTTAAATGGTATTGTTCAGAGGCGTCTCCAATGGGGGTTCTTTCAAGAAACTTGATTATATAAATAAACTAGCTGACTCGGCCCGGCTTCGCCCAGCTCCTGGCGGTGATCTATCTATCTATCTATCTATCTATCTATCTATCTATCTATCTATCTATCTATCTATCTATCTATCTATCTATCTATCTATCTGTCTGTCTGTCTGTCTGTCTGTCTGTCTGTCTGTCTGTCTGTCTGTCTGTCTGTCTGTCTGTCTGTCTGTCTGTCTGTCTGTCTGTCTGTCTGTCTGTCTGTCTGTCTGTCCGTCCGTCCGTCCGTCCGTCCGTCCGTCCGTCCGTCCGTCCGTCCGTCCGTCCGTCCGTCCGTCCGTCCGTCCGTCCGTCCGTCCGTCCGTCCGTCCGTCCGTCCGTCCGTCCGTCCGTCCGTCCGTCCGTCCGTCCGTCCGTCCGTCCGTCCGTCCGTCCGTCCGTCCGTCCGTCCGCCCGCCCGCCTGCCTGCCTATCTAATCTAATCTAATCCCTCCATCCATCCATCCATCCATCCATCCATCCATCCATCCATCCATCCATCCATCCATCCGTCCGTCCGTCCGTCCGTCCGTCCGTCCGTCCGTCCGTCAGTCTGTCTGTCTGTCTGTCTGTCTGTCTGTCTGTCTGTCTGTCTGTCTGTCTAGCTAGCTAGCTAGCTAGCTACCTACCTACCTACCTACACAGCCAGCCAGCTACACAGCCAGCCAGCCAGCCAGCTAGCCAGCCAGTTAGCCATTCACCCACCCACCCACCTACCTAACTACCTTTCTGTCTGTCTGTCTGTCTGTCTGTCTGTCTGTCTGTCTGTCTGTCTGTCTGTCTGTCTGTCTCTCTGTCTGTCTGTCTGTCTGTCTGTCTGTCCGCGCTATTAAATATTGATAAAAGTTACTGGAAAAAATGTGAGGACCATGTGTTGAAAGAGGAAGAGGAATATTGGAGAAAGGATGGATTGAATTTTATGTAACCGAGAGCAATCATCAACCTACTGAAATCGTCCGACACATATTAAGGTCTGAGCAGATCGCAGACCTTAATCTACGTACACACTTACTGGGATATTTTGCTCCAACTATTCAGACGAATAAACATTACAGCATCAGCATAATGTCAATGGCAACAGTTTGAATTCAATAGTGATGAATTTTCAATTCCGCAAGCCTCAGCGGTGACAAACAACTGTATTGAAGAAAAAAAAACATACACACACACACACACACACACACACACTAAACGCATTGAATACCAACAGAAGAGTAATATTGCGGTGGAAACTGACATATTGTGGCATAACAAGAAACGTGAGAGCAAACACGTTGTCAAATTAGGGGACAACACACGTGCATACGAATCAATCTATAAACTTCAATGAAAAGAGGACCAACATCTTGGTCTTTAAGAAGAAAGCCCACTACAGAGACACTGACAGACAACTATTTCCATAGTGCAAAACAGGTAATCATGTTCCGTCTCTGAACGGTAAACAGCAGAGTAGACAGTCTTTCACGAAGGCTCAAAGCGGGTCTGTCACCCATGTGTACGTGTGAACAAACTACACAGACATCTGAACCGATACTTAAAAATGGAAACATGATGACTAAATTGCGGTATCATTTCTGGTCACTCCATACGCACATTAACGCACAGCAATTTGGAAGCTTTCACGAACTCAATATAAAAAGCTAACATGAATACTTGTGTACATTTTATTAATTAGCAGCTGAAGAAACAAGAAGGAAATGAAAAATAAGGTAAGAAATATATTCCTTCTACTTTCATGTTAATTTACAAATTATTTACCTCGTGCCTCTGTAAATTCTCTGTCTTTACTAATATTACACATTGCACCCCTCTCGGGATTCTCCGTTGTGAAGTGGTCAAGCCGCTTGACTCGGGCTCCGAAGGTTGTATGTTCGATTCGGGGCCGCGTCCTTCATTTCACAAGTGCATTTTCGGAGACTCCCGAGGGTCGTCGCTGGAGCTACGGAGTTCGTGCTTTGTGCGACGCTTTCCGCGCTGCGGAAAGAAACTGAGCCATATGGGATAAAAACCCGGTGCAATGCAGCCGTCCCTGTCGACTTTTAAGCTAGTTCTTTCATTGCACCCACTCCCATACGAATCTGGATACGTCTTCTGTGTCATCTGAATTGGCGGGGCTTCCATTACTGTAAACATAAATTTGTTAGCGAGAAATCACTAGTTGTTCAGCAAAACATCAAAGAAATGAGGCCGCTTTCGATGATTTAAGTTGTTTTTGGACCTATTGAAGACATATTCCTTGGGTTGGGGTAAATATAAGACGGCTGGAAAAATTTCATAACGATGCAACAGACAGTTTTCAAAATAATTGATCGTGAATGAAGGCATTCTTTGTGGGACATACTATAGTGCCGCAACTAGCCAGCCGCCATTTTCTGAAACTGCACTTCAAAAAATAATCGACACGTACACAAACAAAAAAAAGCGTTTCGAAAGAATGCCATGGCTTACATTGTTGTACCAAGCACTAAGCTCTGTAGGGCGAGGAAACCGTGTCCTACAAGACTAAACGCGGAAAAATATCTAGCAAGCTGTGTCCGGAGACACCGACTCTCCAAGGTCTTTGCCTGACACAAGAGGCCCGAAAAGCAATATCAACAACCAGCCCAAGAATTAATCAGCTTGAGAGTAAATGGTACAGATATACGCCGTAGTAAGGAGAACAACACAAAACATCAGCGAGACAAGAAATTATCAACCTGCGAGTCAGATAACAGCGTTTTACCTTAGTAAGGAGAGCGACACAAGATACAGTACAGATGTGATCAGAAATATTCACTATGAGCCCATGAAACCATCAACTCATCAGCTTGCATGTAAATGGCCTTTCTTCTGCCATGCCCCCTAACAGTATTAAGCAAAACAGTTGTGAGGTTTTGGTGTTTAATTAAGCTAGGAAATAGTGCTAGAGTTGGTATAATGGTTAAGATGTTAGTCTGACAGGCATAAGCGCGGTCAGAAGATGGTTCTATGTCAGCTCTCGACATCCGCTACAGGAGTGAAACACTAAACTCTTATACTTCTGTATATTCTTTTTATGTGTGTGGAATATCCCTTACATGACGTTTCAGTTAACATCAGCATTTTTCAGCTACTGTTGATGTACTAGGAAAGATTACGCCCAGTAATTTGCCATTGCTTTCTGAGCGACCGGTTCACATACCCCGTAAGTTACCAATGCGGCGAGAACCTGTACCGAGTCTCGCGCAGGTTACGTTACTCACGAGAATATACGGGATTACGGAGAAAGACGTTAACCCCTAGGCCAGGGAGACCGACCGTGTACTCTGGCTTACAAATATTTCGGTCCCCAATATGGAGGATAGGCGGTTGAGCTGTTAAGGCCTCTGGGGTGTTTACACATGAGGTTACGGTTTGCTTATGCATTTTCCTCATGTCGGACTGGTAGTGCATGGTTCCAAACGGAACATAATGGAGCGCCCTTTGCCCTGTAGTTGGAACCGCGACCACTACATTGGCACCTTGTCGTCTTGACAAACGATAGTTTGTGCTTTAAAAGGGCAGAATAACTTTTACCTATGGCGGTAGCGAGTGTGACTGATAAGGTCAATTCGCGCTGTAAATGTCCGTTCACAGTGGGTGCATGTGAACACGTGGTCATTTCCACCATCATGCACGATCTTACGTCTCACACGCTCAGTGTGTAACTTATCTGCAATAATTTTCTCCTTTGTCTTTATTCCATTTCTGATCTTTGCCCTCCATGCAACACGTTCAGCGGCGACTTGCTCCCACTGTGAATTATCAATGAATGTATCAATCATGTCCCGCTTACACACATCTTTGTATCGTAGTAGAGGTCGACCCTGAGATCTCTTACCCATCTGTAATTCAACAAAAAAGATGTCCTTTGGTATTCTACCATCATCCATCCTCCTAAGATGTCCTATCCATCTAAGTCTACGAAGACTAAGCATGGAATAAACCGTCACACAACCTGTTCTTTCCAATACTTCAGTATTTGTGATTTTGTCTTGCCACTTAATACCAATAATTCTTCGCAGACACCGCATATGAAAGCTGTTTAAACGTTTCTCTTGGCGTGAGTAAGTTGTCCAGGTTTCACTGCCATAAAGAAGAGTACTAAGGACACAGGCTTGATAGACAAGGACTTTTGTTTTTGCAGTAAGCTTCCTGTTCTCCCAGACTCTTTTTCTTAACCTGCTCATTGTTGTTGCTGCCTTACCAATCCTGAGGTTGATTTCCTGATCTAGGGATAATTTGCTATTTACCACTGATCCTAGATATGTAAAATGGTCTACCATCTCTAGTTCGGTGTCGTCAATAAAGATTGATGGTACCCCATGTGCACCTTGTGACATAATCTGTGTCTTCTTTTTGCTAATTGTTAAACGAAATTCAGAACAAGCATTGGAGAATGCAGATAGTAGACATTGCAATTCTTCCTCAGAGTGCGTCGTAACTGTAGCATCACCTGCAAAAAGCAACTCTCTGATCAGTACCCTCCTAATTTTGGTCTTGGCCTTCAATCTCTGAGCATTGTAGAGGCCGCCATCTGAGCTCGAATGAATGTATATACCACCATCCTGATCACGAAAGGCATATTTCAGTAGAAGTGAAAAGTATATTCCAAAGAGGGTGGGAGCTAGTACACAACCTTGCTTAACTCCAGTCTTGATTTCAAACTCTTCAGAAGTTGCACCATCAAACTTGATTATACCCTTCATGCCTGTGTGGAACGATTTCACAATGGACAGAAGAGTTGGTGGGCAGCCAATCTTCTTTAGTGCCTTGAACAGACCCTCACGACTGACCAAATCAAATGCCTTTGTGAGGTCGATGAAGGCAATAAACAGTGGTTGATTCTGTTCACGGCATTTTTCTTGCATTTGTCGCAATGAGAATATCATATCAATGGTAGACCGGTTCTGTCGAAAGAACTTGAAGTCTGCGCATAACAATTCTGGTAAATACTTTTCCAATAATACACAGAAGTGAGATACCCCTATAGTTTTTGCAGTCGCTCCGATCGCCCTTGTTCTTGTACAGTGTTATGATGCTTGAATATTTGAAATCCTGTGGGACTTGTCCTTCTCGCCAGAATAGCTCTATTAGCTTGAGGATCTGTAGAGTGAGTGTGTCTTGCCCACTCCTGATAACCTCTATTGGAATCCCATCCTTACCTGAAGCCTTGCCAGATGCAAGTTCATTTATAGCACACTTAACTTCTGTTATGGTGGGAAGTGTGTCCAGGTGGTCAAGAGTTGGTAGAGCCTCTATGGCGTTGAGGGCATCATCCGCTAGTTTGGTCTCACTTGAGTAAAGCTCCAAATAGTGCTCTACCCATCTGTCCATCTACTGTTTCTTATCAGTTATGATTTCTCCAGTCAAGGTTTTCAAATGTGCACTTCTTTTGATCACTGGACCACATGCTTTTTTTATTCCTTCATACATGCTTCTGATATTTACCTTATTACTTGCGATTTGAATGGACTCACATAACTTGATCCAATAATCATTTGCACACTGCCCGACAGCCTTTTTCACATCCATCCTAGCTTGCTTTATCTCACTCAGAGTGTTACGCGTTGGCCTTCTCCTTGTTTCTTAAGAGAGCTATCTTCTTATCAATCAAGGGCTGCAGAGTCTGGCTGTTTGCCACAAACCAGTCCTGCCTCTTATGATCCACAGTGCCGTAAACCCCTATGGCAGCTTTATAAAGAGTTTCCTTAAGTTGACCCCAATTTTCATTTACTGTACAATTTTCTGGTGTGTCAGTGAAAGCGTCTTCAAGTTGCTGTTGAAACTGAAAGCACTTTTCAGGATCATGAGTGTTAATAATATTAATCCTGCTGCTAGATTTGTGTTTAGCTGTGTAGATTCTCTTTGGTCTCAGTCTAACCCTTGCAACAACCAAAGAGTGATCCGTATCACAGTCAGCACTGTGGTAACTTCGAGTCAATGATATATGGTTCAGATGTTGTCTCCGTGTGATGATGAAGTCCAGCTGGTGCCAATGGCCGGATCTTGGATGTTTCCATGTGACCTTATGCAGCTCTTTTGTTTTAAAAAAGGAGTTTGTAATACATAAGTCATTTCTGGTGCAATGCTCCAGCAGCCTTTGCCCATTTTCATACATGCGACCGATGTTGTATTTTCCAAGGCACACTGGCCATTAATTCGAGTCCTTGCCCACACGAGCATTGAAATCACCGAGCATATAAATGTAGTCAGATTTTGGAACTGCCTTATCTTGGAACAGTTATAACATCTGATGGGAGATGCCTTGCAGAGATTAGAACAAGAATCGCCATGGCGAAAGTAGCCTTTAGCAAGATGAAAAACATTCTGACCAATAAAAAGATGTCAATTGAAACGAGAAAAAGAGTGTTGAGGGGATACATAGAGCCTGTTCTTTTGTATGGATATGAAACTAATAATGGTGGCAAAACCACAAGATGTTGCCAAGCGCAGGGATAATAGTCTTGCATTTCCTCCTGCTGGAATTTCCATCATTCACAGTAGCGAATTCTTCACTGCAAAGCCCACACCGTGTTGCCTTTTTTCTGCCTGCCCTCTACCCTTGCAAAAAAAAGGTGTAATTGTTTTCCCTGAGTGACCCTTCCTGAGCGAGGCGAGTCTCCTGCAGGCCAGCAATATCAATGTTAATACGATTGAGTTCGGCATCAATCACAGCCGTTTTTCTCACATCGTTAATATTGGTCAAGTCAGTGGAAAATCCTGGACACATAGTTCTCACATTCCAGGTTGCAAGCCGTAGCTTAAGGTTTCTATTTTTTCTTTTTATTAGTACATGGTGCATTGGTTTTACAGCCTGCTATTCAGATTTTGTCCTAGCCCCAAGCACCCATTGAAGCAGGCAGGCTGTGGCGGATCAGCACCCAATTGGCCGGGGGATGCCCAGCTTGATGCGGTCGGTAGCTGATCAGTGACACCTGTAGGTGTCTCCCACCGTCAGAGGCAACGCGTGGCGCCCCATGTCTACGCCAACTGATAGGGACTTATAACCCGTAACAGTTGCCTCTCGCTTTGATTCCGAGACCGGTTAAGACCAGGGATGGAGTTATTGCCTCTCCATAGCACAAAGCCTGGGCTAAAATGTACAGATCATGTGTTGCCCATGCAGCATGATCCCTCTCTCGGCCTGCCTAGTTCACTCCATAGGAAAGGTAACACCTCTACATCTGGAACAAGACAAGCTGCAGAAGCTGCCGGATCAGCAAAGCAATGCTATAACTGTCCGCCTGTCGGAGCTTCGAGCCTAGACCAGTCGCCAACCAAGGCTTAGGGCCTGGTCTGCCATGCCATGACATTTTGTCTTTAGGCTGCATTTCCTCGCACCAGGGTAAGGCTTGTACCCTCCCAAATTGCGCTCTTCCGCCCGAAGCCGTTGGCACAATATGGGGGTGTCGGGTTTGGTAAGCGCCGCCCAACGGTCGGTGCTAACAGAAAGCAGGTAGTACCGTCTACTGTTACACGGTAGCTCAGTCATATCTGACTAAGACCTGACACTAGGTTACGTTACTCACGAGAATATACGGGATTACGGAGAAAGACGTTAAATCCTAGGCCAGGGAGACCAACCGTAAACTCTGGCTTACAAATATTTCGTTCCCCAATATGGAGGATAGGCGGTTGAGCTGTTAAGACGCTGGGGTGTTTATACACGTGGTTACGGTTTGCTTACGCATTTCCCTCATGTCGGACTAGTAGTGCATGGTTCCGAACGGAACATAATGGGACGCCCTTTGCCCTGTAGTTGGAACCGGGACCAACTAACATAATATTACCAGGCCTAATACTTGACATACCCTCAAGTGGTTTCTGATTTTATATCAAACTAGCTGACTCGGCCCGGATTCGCCCAGCCTCTGGCGGGGAGTATCTCATTTAATTCATAATCGGCCCCTGCTCCTGTTCCCGTTCCCAAAAAAGACGACCCTCCCCGGCTTCGCCCAACTCCTGGCGGGGTGCGTCTTATTTAATAAATATTCCTGCCTCCGTTCCTGTTCCCAAACAAGACGACCTGGCCCGGCATCGCCCAGGCCCTGGCGGGGAACATCTCATTTAATTCGTATTCGGCCCCTGCTCTCATTCCCGTTCCCCCCCCCCCCCAAAAAAAAGACGATTCACCCCGGCTTTGCCCAGCCCCCGGCGGGGAGCGTCTCATTTAATTAATATTCGGCTCCTGCCCCCGTTCCCGTTCCCAAAAAAGACGACCTGGCCCGGCATCGTCCAGCCCCTGGCGGCGGCAGCAGCAGAAGAAAAATAAGGAGGAGGAGGAGGAGGAGGGGAGGAGGAGGAGGGAGGGGGAGGAGGAGCGGGGAGGAGGGTGAGGGGGAGCGGGGAGGAGGGGGAGGGGGAGCGGGGAGGAGGGGGAGCGGGGAGGAGGGGGATGGGGAGCGGGGAGGAGGGGGAGGAGAAGGGGGAGGAGGAGGATTATAACGCATATGCCTGTAGATAACTGTAGCGAAAAGGTCCACCTATTTGAGAAATATGCAACTATTTTACATATATAGCAATGATATTAAAAGTTATGTCCTCTCGCTTTATACAAATTATAATGTAAATTAAAATATTAAATAGTATTAAGTAAATAACTGTTTGTACACTAACAAACTATGACAGTTGGCAGCACCAGAATGAGAAGAAGACGTGTAGAAAATTCCATCTCAATCGGATGGACCGTTCGCGAACGCATAAATAACATACATACATACTTACATACATACATCGCATTTTATATATAAGATAATAACATGAATGGTGGTTGAGGTGGCGTAGTGGTTAGACCTTTGCCATTGGTCATGTGTTCGATCCGCATCCATGACGGTGGAATTGTAAAAAAAAAAATTGACCCAGATAAAAATAGGTAATATGAAATGTCATGGGAAGTAAAGGCGGTTGCTTGATACTGACCACTAAGTGCGGATTGGTCTATTAAAAATGGGTCTTGCGTTTCACGCCGAATGAGCCATAAAAGGGAATCTTTAGCTTTTAATAAGATGATTACATTGGTCTGTATTAACTGGCACTCTAGCTGACGGTGTCGAAGCAGTTGTCCTTTAATGTCTCTGTGTTCCTTTCAATTTATCAGTGCTCCTTTCACTTTATCTGTGTTCCTTTCAATGTCTCTGTTCCTTTCAATTTCCCTATGTTATTTTCAATATCTCTTTGCTTCTTTAAATTTCTCTGTGTTCTTTTCAATTTCTCTGTTGATTTTGTGGTTGTTTCGGGATTTTGAAATTTAAATATTGAGCACAACCCACTACTGGCAACGCCGATCGCATTCTGGTATGAACCTAGACGTGGATAGGCCTTAGGTTCATACCAGAATGCGATCGGCGTTGCCAGTAGTGGGTTGTGCTCAATATTTAAATTTCTCTGTTGTCTAGCTATTTTCTAATATCATATTGTCCCATTAGTTTCTGTGAGTTTATTCTTTTTTACTCGTAGTCAGAGTTTACCCAATGGAAGATATCTTGCCTGTCCATGTTTCATCAGGATGAAGATGACATACTTCTACTCTAACCCAACACCCTAGAGATTGCACAAGTGATCTTATTTACATGTTAATATCCCATAAAGACACTCCCGTAGGATATACTGCCACATAAGTTGTTGTTGTCACTTTATTGATCTGACGGCCTTGGGTTCTCGCCATTCTGCACAATGACATGTGGTGACACATTCAAGTATTCATAAACTGTTGGACTGATCCATATATAGCGCTCATTGTATCTGGTTTTAGTGGGCGTCCTAATTTCCTCATGTGCGTAGGAGTAGGGCACACAAATGTTTCTGGTTTTGGTGTTGTGGTTGCTGCACGAACCACGTCGTTCATTTTGCTAACATTTTATTATTAGTAATATTAATAATTTGGGCAATGGTGATGACTGTGATACAAATAACATACTTATTCCGATCACACGTGGTCTCCAAGGTTTGGGTGTTGAATGCCTAAAATTATTATATGAATTTATATGACTCTCTTTGATTCTCGAGGAGTGCAAGGTATGTGGTCCTCGGCAGGATTTATTATAGGGGAGACCGTGAACTTCGTGTGGGTGGGGAGAAACCACCTTATCCTGGTGCCAAGTTTCGTCTACAAGGACTTTGGCAAGACACTGCACCACTACGCTTCATCTGGGATGGTCCGTTGTCAGGGAACACCAAATGCAAATGAACAATTATAGCGTTAACTATTTGGCTTATTACAAATAAGAATAAGAATGGGTTCCAAATGTTGCTGTATGTAGCCGAGGCGCGGTGTTGGGGTGAGCGCCCAACATTGCTTAAATACCTCAATGGCTCGTGAATACATAACCTATGCAGCAAAAGTCCAACTCCTGGCCTTCACGTGGCGGGCCCGTTTAAACTAACAGGAGAAGGGGCGACGACGAGTCTCTGGCGCCGGAAAATAACCAGTATGCTCTAGATGTGTATGCACGTACATGCATGCGCAGACAGGTGTGTGCGCGCGTACACATCTACACTCGAGTGAGACCACAGTCTGCTCCAGCAAAGAAAGGTGCTGAAGACGGAGGCAACCAGCCAAGAGGCGCACCACAGAAATCAGGATGCCACGCAATCACGCAAAATGGAATATGTCGACTACTGCTAATCGTTATGGTGCTCGCCCTGCTTTGGACCCCCAGGCAAGTGCAGTGCCGGGCCCTATGTCTCGAAAGGGTCCAACCCCAACTACTGGAGGTCCTTCTCGGATGTCCTGTGGAGCCAGGGGACATGAGAATAGGACGACTGGCCATACTAAACGAAGACTTAAAATAATGCACTGGAATGCGGAGGGAGTCAGCAACAACAAAAAATAGAATTAGAAAAAATCTTGGACCAAGAAAAAGTAAGCATATGTTGCTTGCAAGAAACTCACCTCAATGAAAATATAGCCTTCAAAATCAGAGGCTACCAGTGTTACCGATCTGACCGAAAGGACAGGCGAAAACGTGGGATACTGACCCTTGTAAGAAATAACATCATGGCTTCCCAAATCGAAGTTTACATGGAAGGGGCTGAGTATCAGACACTTAAACTTAAGACAGGCAATACAGATCTACATCTGATCAATTACTACTGTCCAAGTGACCGCCCACAGGCATTGGATACACTACCACTAAAAGAAAAAATGATCGTGTGTGGCGATTTCAACAGCCACTCGCAGAACTGGGGCTATGATCACATGGACCAGAGAGGAGAAAGACTGGAAGACTGGCAGGATGAGAATAGATTCATCTTGATTAACAAGCCGTCCGACTCACATACTTTCTACTCGAGATCATGGCACTCTACAACTACACCTGACCTGGCTTTTCATTCACCAGACCTGGAGTGGAACATTGCACGAATTGTTGGGAAACAACTTGGTGGCAGTGACCATCGGCCAGTCTTTCTAACCGTAGAAAATGAGCTTGTAAGTGAAAGCAGCACCCTCTCGAGGTGGAACTACAAGAAAGCAGACTGGGCAATGTACAAGCATCGCACCAGCATACTGGTTAGAAACTTGAACACTGAGAAAGACATAAATAAAGTAGTTGAAGAGTTTGGGAAATGCATACTACAGGCAGCGCGAGAAACAGTACCAAGAGGAGCCCGTAAACAATATAAACCCTACTGGAGTAGTGAACTGGAACAGTTGCATAATGATGTGGAAGTGTGTAGAAAGCAAGCAGAGGCCACACCCAGCCAAGAGCACCACAATAAATTCCAGCATGCAAAAGCCAAATTTCAAAGGGCCAAGCTGCAGGCTAGACGGAAAAGCTGGCAGGAGAAAACGGAGTCTCTGAACTTTGAAAGAGACACAAGGAAATTGTGGAAGCTAATAAAACAGCTTAATGACGAGGGCACAGGGAGAAACTCAAAAATTGCGCTACATAAAGATGGAAAAATCTTAACAAGAAAGCAAGCAGCTGACCATTTTGCGGACTCGTTCGCACAAGATAACAATATCAAAATTAGTCTAGAAAAACAACAAGAGATTCGAGAGAAACGACAACATACAGGACAGAAGGAAATAGTACATGAGGTTCTGGAGGCAACTATCACAATCAGCGAACTGGAGCTAGCCATATCAAAACTGAAAATGAGAAAGTCACCAGGAGCTGATGGTATCTCCAATGAAATGATCAGGAACCTAGGAACAGAGGCCAAAACAAAGCTGTTGCAGATCTTCAATAACAGCTGGACATTAGGCAGTGTTCCACAAGCCTGGAGAGAAGCAATCATGATACCCCTCCTAAAATCAGGGAAAGATGGTTCCATTGCCTCTAGCTACAGACCAATTAGCCTCACCAGCTGTCTCTGCAAAACACTGGAGTGCATTATCAATCACAGACTGCAGTGGTACATTGAAAGTAAGAACATCCTTGTGCCACAGCAGGCTGGCTTTAGGCAGTGCTACTCTACGGAAGATCAGACAACCTACCTCTCTCAAGAAATTGAGGATGCATTCCAAGAGAAGAAGCTGGTGCTTGCGGCATGGATAGATCTGAAGAAAGCCTTTGACAAAGTCTGGAAAGAAGGTCTGATGAAGAAACTGAGAAACTGCAAAGTCAATGGAAGAATGTACAAATGGGTGAAAGCATACTTGCACAACAGAAGAGCCCGAGTACAGATAGACGGACTCGAGAGTAAGAAAGTACTACTGCGTCACGGTGTTCCCCAGGGCGGAGTCTTGTCCCCCACACTTTTTCTAATCTTCATCAATGATCTTGTTGCTCACCTACCGCATGGAATTAAAGCGGCAATGTTCGCCGATGACCTGGTTCTATGGAGCACAAATGAATATGCATCAGTGGCCACCAGATTTCTACAAAGAGCTGTAGATATATTTGCTGCATGGGCAAATAGATGGTGTGTCAGCATAAACACTGACAAGTGCAGCACCACCCTATTTACCCTCTCTCCAAAACAAAAGGCAGGGATCATCCAGATAAATGGAACACCCCTAAGAGAAGATAAAGAACCAACATACCTTGGAGTAACATTTGATGGCAGGCTGACATGGAGAAAGCACATCAACAAAGCAGTAGCAAAAGCCAGAAGGAAAATAGCCATCCTGAGAAAGCTAAGTGGAACCACATGGGGAGCCAGTACGAAAATACTTAGCAAAGTTTACCAACAGAGCATACGACCACACCTGGAATATGGGTCAACTGCGTGGTGTTCAGCATCAAAAACCACACTACAAGAGCTGGACAAGGTGCAAAATCAAGCACTTAGAGTCACCACAGGAGGGATGAGATCAACCCCTATAGTGGAAATGGAGAAGATGGGGAGGACACAGGCATTGAGTGAGCGCAGAGATACGAAAACGCTAATACAAGCAGAAAAGTTCCTCAGCTTGCCAGGCCACCCTATGAAGAAGAGATTTGAAAACCTAGCTATGGGGCGGTTGAAAAGAAGTAGTTTTATCCACCAGGCCAAACGACTCTGCAGAGAAACCACTGATCTGCCCACAGTTGGTATCCCCCTAACAACTATTCCAGAGCGAACTCCATGGAAAGATGAGCATAGACTATCGTTACAAATCCAGACAAAAGTGAGAGGAATATTTGACAAGGAAGAACAGAACAGTGTGCAGCGCAGAACAGCCACTCTCAGCTTCCTTGATGAAGAATACCCACAGGACCTCTGGATCCGAGTCTACACAGATGGGTCAGCACAAAATGCTGTTCGAAATGGAGGAGCGGGAGTGTACATAGAATACCCAAATAATACTAGGGACACAGCCAGAGTACCGACAGGAAAGTACTGCCATAACTATGATGCCGAAATTGAGGCAATCAAGATAGCAACAGAGAAATTACTAAATAACAGCAATGGTACACAACCTGTGGTGCTACTAACAGATGCAAAATCAGTACTCGAGGCGCTCCTCTCTGGGAAATTGCCAGTACTAAGGACACTACTTTCTGAACTTAGCAGTCAGCATAAAGTCACCATACAGTGGATATCATCCCACTGTGGAGTACCCGGAAACGACAGAGCTGATCAATTGGCTAAGGAAGGAGCCAAAGAAGAACAGCCTGATGTGCCCGTTACATACCACCAAAAGAAAAGAATGATCAAATCAGTCAGAAAGCCACCAAAACCTGCTCAAGATGACTACCACGTTATGGACAGACCAGAACAAGTCATTATTCTGCGCCTCAGAACAGGACACAATAGATTACGCAACCAGATGTATACAAAATTCAAGATTGGTGAAACAGCCATGTGCACATGTGGATTGGCGTCGCAGACAGCAGAGCACATACTCCAAGACTGCCCAAAATATAACATATCTAGGCAAACCTTCTGGCCTAGAGAGACGACAGTGGAAGATAAACTCTATGGACCACGGTGTGAACTGAAAAAAAAAAAAACAGTTCAATTCATGCAAGAGACGACATTGCAGATATAGACATATTTCAAGCGAACGAAAGAAGAAGAAGAAGAACAAATAAGAATTGCGAGTGCAATTTTGGTATACAATGCTACACTCCGTAGCCATTGAATTAACGTTGTGTAATTAAATTGTAACAGAATAATAATAAGGACATGTTACTGTCATAAACACATGTGTGAAATATTTTAGGATATGTTAACGCTATTATTTAATAGAGACACAAACAGACATATATTTATACTTCATAGATTATACTATATTTGATAAAGTAAAACATGATAAACTGATTACAATGTTGGAAGATATTAACATTGATGGGAAAGATCTCAGAATAATAAAGACTATTTACTGGAACCAAGTAGCTGAAATTAAAATGGGAAATAAAGAGAGCAACTATGAACAAATAAGGCTGAGGGTACGACAGTGTGGTGTTTTGTCATAAGGTCTCTTCTTTCTCCATAGCGAAGTAATAATGAGAGAGATCAAAGAGAAGCCAGGAATACTATTCGGAGGTTATAATATAAAAAAAAATATACGCTATACAGATGAGACAATATTGGTGACAGATAATGCAACAGACCTACAACAATTATTTAGAGAATGCAAAGAAAGGACTCTCCTTGAATATCAAGAAAACAGTAACAATGGTGATATCAAAGACAGTGGTGACACCAAAATGTTACATAGAAATAGAAGGGAACATTCTTAACCAAGTGGGTAATTTTAAATACCAAGGGGCAATTATAACATCAGATGGAAGATGCACAACATAGATTAAGAGCACAATTTAGGGCAAGCAGAAGCTGCATTTCAGAAAATGAAGAATATCTTATGCAATAAATCATTATCATTGAATGTAAGAAAGAGTGCTGAAGTGCTATATAGAACCTGTTTTACTGTATGGCCGTGAATAGTGGAATGTAAATGAAGAGCTTGGAAGCAACTAAGAAGTGGTTTCTTAGACGAATGTTGCGAATTCCTTGGACTGCCAAAGTAATTAACAACGATTGCTTGACAGAGGCTAATGACACATACAACAACTAGCTGACCCGGCCCGGCTTCGCCCAGTCCCTGGTGGGGAGCGTCTCATTTAATAAATATTCGGCCCCTGCCTCCGTTCCTGTTCCCAAACAAGACGACCTAGCCCGGCATCGCCCAGCCCCTGGCGGCGGCAGCAGCAGAAGAAAAATAAGGAGGAGGAGGAGGAAGAGGAGGAGGAGGGGAGGAGGAGGAGGCAAGGGGGGAGGAGCGGGGAGGAGGGGGAGGGGGAGCGGGGAGGAGGGGGAGGAGAAAGGGGAGGAGGAGGATTATAACGCATATGCCTGTAGATAACTGTAGCGAAAAGGTCCACCTATTTGAGAAATATGCAACTATTTTACATATATAGCAATGATATTAAAAGTTATGTCCTCTCGCTATATATAAATTATAATGTAAATTAAAATATTAAATAGTACTAAGTAAATAACTGTTTGTACACTAACAAACTATGACAGTTGGCAGCACCAGAATGAGAAGAAGACGTGTAGAAAATTTCATCTCACTCGGATGGACCGTTCGCGAACGCATAAATAACATACATACATACTTACAGACATACATCGCATTTTATATATAAGTTAATAACATGAATGGGGGTTGAGGTGGCGTAGTGGTTAGCCCTTTGTCATTGGTCATGTGTTCGATCCGCATCCATGCCGGTGGAATTGTAAAAAAAAAATTGACCCAGAAAAAATGGGTAATATGAAATGTCATGGAAAGTAAAGGCGGTTGCTTGATACTGACCACTAAGTGCGGATTGGTCTATTAAAAATGGGTCTTGCGTTTCACGCCGAATGAGCCATAAAAGGGAATCTTTAGCTTTTAATAAGATGATTACATTGGTCTGTATTAACTGGCACTCTAGCTGACGGTGTCGAAGCAGTTGTCCTTTAATGTCTCTGTGTTCCTTTCAATTTATCAGTGCTCCTTTCACTTTATCTGTGTTCCTTTCAATGTCTCTATTCCTTTCAATTTCCCTATGTTATTTTCAATATCTCCTTGCTTCTTTAAATTTCTCTGTGTTCTTTTCAATTTCTCTGTTGTCTAGCTATTTTCTAATATCATATTGTCCCATTAGTTTCTGTGAGTTTATTCTTTTTTGCTCGTAGTCAGAGTTTACCCCATGGAAGATATTTTGCCTGTCATGTTTCATCAGGATGAAGATGACATACTTCTACTCTAACCCTACACCCTAGAGATTGCACAAGTGATCTTATTTACATGTTAATTTCCCATAAAGACACTCCCGTAGGATATACTGCCTTATAAGTTGTTGTTGTCACTTTATTGATCTGACGGCCTTGGGTTCTCGCCATTCTGCACAATGACATGTGGTGACACATTCAAGTATTCATAAACTGTTGGACTGATCCATATATAGCGCTCATTGTATCTGGTTTTAGTGGGCGTATTAATTTCCTCATGTGTGTAGGAGTAGGGCACACAAATGTTTCTGGTTTTGGTGTTGTGGTTGCTGCACGAACCACGTCGTTCATTTTGCTAACATTTTATTATTAGTAATATTAATAATTTGGGCAATGGTGATGACTGTGATACAAATAACATACTTATTCCGATCACACGTGGTCTCCAAAGTTTGGGTGTTGAATACCTAAAATTATTATATGAATTTATATGACTCTCTTTGATTCTCGAGGAGTGCAAGGTATGTGGTCCTCGGCAGGATTTATCATAGGGGAGACCGTGAACTTCGTGTGGGTGAGGAGAAACCACCTTATCCTGGTGCCAAGTTTCGTCTACAAGGACTCTGGCAAGACACTGCACCACTACGCTTTATCTGGGATGGTCCGTTGTCAGGGAACACCAAAAGCAAATGAACAGTTGTAGCGTTAACTATTTGGCTTATTACAAATAAAAATTGCGAGTGCAATTTTGGTATACAATGCTGCACTCCGTAGCCATTGAATTAACGCTGTGTAATTAA
Organism: Cepaea hortensis; assembly: GCA_963921405.1. Classification (NCBI taxonomy): domain Eukaryota; kingdom Metazoa; phylum Mollusca; class Gastropoda; order Stylommatophora; family Helicidae; genus Cepaea; species Cepaea hortensis. Next base: position 95,559,240 of record OY992877.1, on the reverse strand, counting down.
ATTGTAACAGAATAATAACAAGGACATGTTACTGTCATAAACACATGTGTGAAATATTTTAGAATATGTTAACGCTATTATTTAATAGAGACACAAACAGACATATATTTATACTTCATAGATTATACTATATTTGATAAAGTAAAACATGATAAACTGATTACAATGTTGGAAGATATTAACATTGATGGGAAAGATCTCTGAATAATAAAGACTATTTACTGGAACCAAGTAGCAGCAATTAAAATGGGAAATAAAGAGAGCAACTATGAACAAATAAGGCTGAGGGTACGACAGTGTGGTGTTTTGTCATAAGGTCTCTTTTTTCTCCATAGCGAAGTAATAATGAGAGAGATCAAAGAGAAGCCAGGAATACTATTCGGAGGTTATAATATAAAAGAAATATACGTTATACAGATGAGACAATATTGGTGACAGATAATGCAACAGACCTACAACAATTATTTGACATTGTAGTAACAGAGAATGCAAAGAAAGGACACTCCTTGAATATCAAGAAAACAGTAACAATGGTGATATCAAAGACAGTGGTGACACCAAAATGTGACATAGAAATAGAAGGGAACATTCTTAACCAAGTGGGTAGTTTTAAATACCAAGGGGCAATTATAACATCAGATGAAAGATGCACAACATAGATTAAGAGCACAATTTAGGGCAAGCAGAAGTTGCATTTCAGAAAATGAAGAATATCTTATGCAATAAATCATTATCATTGAATGTAAGAAAGAGTGCTGAAGTGCTATATAGAACCTGTTTTGTTGTATGGCCGTGAATCGTGGAATGTAAATGAAGAGGTTGGAAGCAACTGAGAAGTGGTTTCTTAGACGAATGTTGCGAATTCCTTGGACTGCCAAAGTAATTAACAACGATTGCTTGACAGAGGCTAATGACACTACAACATTATATACAACAATAAGAAACAAACAGCTTTCTTTGGTCATGTGATGAGAAGAGAGGCATTGAAGAACATCGTGACAACTTGAAAGATGGAAGGGAAGTGAGGGAGAGACAAACCAAGAGAAATGATGCTGGATGGATTGAGAGGATGGCATGGAGGAATATCATCAGCAGAGTTGATCTAGAAAACCAAAGACCGAGATCTGTGGAGTGTCATGAACGCCTATTCATGAACACATGTCACTTGATGATGATGATGATGATGATGATGATGATGATGATGATGATGATTTAACCACGAGCCTCGTTATGGCAGTAGCTAGAACACTTGCCGGCGATGATGGGCTCAAATTTTCAACCAGGTCGATTTTAAAATAAAGTTCCCAGGTCGACCAAGTCTAAATGAGTACAACGAAATGTCTTGGGGAATAAAGGCGGTCGGTGTCATAATGGCCACAACATTCCTCGAGTACCAGTTAGTCTATCAAAGTACGAGACTTGCACTATATTCTCAGCAGACCTCAAGCCACGTGAAAGTTTCCTTAAAATCTGTCTAGTCCTGGAGCCGCGGCAGCGAAGGGTCTAACACAGTTATCTGCCGGTTCACTGGTCATATGTTCGAATCCCCTTCGAGACAGGGATGTTAAAATAAATTACCCAGGCTCCAAGGTCATCCCTACCTGAGCATGGCATGGACAGTAAGGGCAGTCGGCGGAATATTGACCAAATCACCCATCGATAGCCGGTTCATTTGTAAAAATATAGGGACAGCAGCATTTACCCAATACACCAAAATGCTCATATACCTAAACAGTCAAAGCAATATTTTCCATCTGTGAATATGGATACATACACAAAATTCAGGATGAACAATTGATTGCCTGGCATATTTCGTTGCATCTCGTCAGGTGCGTGCTGAAGACGTCACTCAACGTAAAACAAAGCAAACAATTAATCATTCAAGCTAAAATATACAACACTAGCTGACCCGGCCCGGCTTCGCCCAGACGCTGGTGGGGAGCATCTCATTTAATTCATATAAGTAGTCATATAAGTTCTCGTTCCCGTTACCGACAATCTGTCTGTCTGTCTATCTGTCTGTCTGTCTGTCTGTCTGACCCGGCCCGGCTTCGCCCAGACCCTGATGGGGAGCATCTCATTTAATTCATATAAGTAGTCATATAAGTTCCCGTTCCAGACTATCTATCTGTCTGTCTGTCTGACCTGGCCCGGCATCGCCCAACTCCTGGTGGGGAGCATCTCATTTAATTCATATAAGTAGTCATATAAGTTCCCGTTCCCGACTGTCTGTCTGTCTGTCTGTCTATCTATCTGCCGGTCTGTCTGTCTGACCCGGCCCAGCCCATGTTGGAGAGCATCTCATTTAAATCATATAAGTAGTCATATAAGATCCCGTTCCCGACTATCTGTCTGTCTGTCTGTCTTGGGTAAATGGAGGAGGGAGGAGGAAGAGGGAGGTGGAGGAGGGAAGAGGAGGGAGGAGGAGACAGGAGACAGGAGGAATAGAGGGGAATAGGAGGGAGGAGGAGGGATTAGGAAGAGGAGGGAGGAGTAGGGTGGAGGAGGAGGGGAGGAGGAGGGAGGAGGAAGAGGGAGAAGGAGGGAGGAGGAGAACGCAGGAGGAGGAGGGAGGAGGAGGAGGGAGGAGGAAGAGGAGAGGGAGAAGGAGGGAGAGGGAGGAGGAGGAGAGAGTAGGAGGAGGGAGGAGGCGGAGGGAGCAGGAAGAGGGAGGAAGAGGGAGGAGGAAGAGCGAGAAGGAGGGAGGAGGGAGGAGAAGGAGGAGGGAGGAGGAAGAGGGAGGAGGAGGGAGAAGGATGGAGGAGGAGAACGCAGGAGGAGGAGGGAGGAGGAGGAGAGGGAGGAGGAGGGAAAGGGAGGAGGAGGGAGGAGGAGGAGAGAGTGGGAGGAGGGAGGAGGCGGAGGAAGAAGGAAGAGGGAGGAAGAGGGAGGAGGAAGAGGGAGGAGAAGGAGGGAAGAGGATGAGGGGGAGGAGGAGGAAGAGGGAGGAGGAGGAATGTGAAGGGAGGAGGAGGGAGGAGGTAGAGGGAGGAGGAGAGAGGATGAGGAGAGAGGAGGAGGGAGGAGGAGGAGGGATGAGGAGGAGGGAGGAGGAGGAAGAGGGAGGAGGAGGAATGTGAAGGGAGGAGGAGGGAGGAGGTAGAGGGAGGAGGAGGGAGGAGGAGAATGGAGGAGGAGGGATGAGGAGGAGAGGGAGGAGGAGGAAGGAGGAGGGGGAGGAGGGGGAGGAGGAGAAAGGAAGGAGGATGGAGGAGGAGGGATGAGGGGGAGGAGGGAGGGGTAGGAGGGGGAGGAGGAGAAGGGAGGAGAAGGGAGGAGGAGGGCGAAGGAGGAAGGAAGAGGAGGGCGAGGAGGTAGGAGGAGGGAGGAGGAGGAGGAAGAGGGAGGAGGAGGGAGGAGGAGGGAGAAGGAGGGAGGAGGAAGAGAGTGGAGGAGGGAGGAGGAGGGAGGAAGAGATAGGCGGAGAGAGGAGTAGGAAGGAGGAGGAGGAGTAGGGAGGAATAGGAGGGAGGAGGAGGGAGGAGGAAGGATTAAGAGAAGGAGGGGGGAAAGGGGAGAAGGAGGAGGGAGGAGGAGGGAGGAGGAGGAGGAAGAGGGATGAGGAGGGAGGAGGAGGAGGGAGGAGGAGGAGGAGGGAGGAGGGTGAAGGAGGAGAAGGAGGAGGGAGGAGGGTGAAGGAGGAGGAGGAGGAGGAAGAGGGAGGAGGGGGAGGAGGGAGGGGGAGGAGGAGGGAGAAGGAGGAGGAGGGAGGAGGAGAACGCAGGTGGGGGAGGAGGAGGAGGAGGGAGAGGAAGGAGGAGGGAGGAGGAGGAGAGAGGAGGAGGAGGGAGGAGGTGGAGGGAGAAGGAGGAGGGAGGAAGAGGTAGAAGGAGGAGGGAGAAGGAGGATGGGGAGGAGGAGGAAGAATGATGAGGAGGGAGGAGGAGGAAGAGAGATGTGGAGGAAGGAGGAGGAGGGAGGAGGTAGAGGGAGGAAAAGGGAGGAGGAGAGAGGAGGAGGAGGAGGGAGGAGGAGAAGGGAGTAGGAGGGATGAAGAGAAGGGAGGAGGAGAGGGAGGAGGAGGGAGAAGGGAGGGGGAGAAGGAGAAGGGAGGGGGAGGAGGTAGAGGGAGGAGGAAGAGGAGGAGGGTGGAGGGAGGAGGTAGAGGGAGGTGGAGGGAGGAGGTAGAGGGAGGAGGAGGGAGGAGGTAGAGGGAGGAGGCGGAGGGAGTAGGAGGGAGGAGGATGGAGGAGGAGGGAGAAGGAAGAGGGAGAAGGAGGGAGAAGGAGGGAGGAGGGAGAGGGAGGAGGGGGAGGAGGTAGAGGGAGGAGGAAGAGGAGGAGGGTGGAGGGAGGAGGTAGAGGGAGGAGGAGGGGAGGAGGAGAAGTGAGGAGGAGGGAGTTCGCCATTCCGAATTCATACTCGTCTAGGTTCTGTGATTTCGGTCCTTCCATTGATTGTTCTTCCCTTCTACACGACTGTAGATAACTTCCTTACACATAAAAAGATGAATTGTTATTGATATTGCCGTGGCATGGAGGCATATATATCAGCAGCAGAGTTGAACGCCTACGCCAGCCGGCACGGCACTTGATGATGATGATGATTGCCGTGTGACGATTCTGTGTAGTCACGTCATTTTCTTCCCTTTCCCTAGCGTTTTGGTTCGGGGATTCTTTCATCATCATCATCATATATTTGCGTACGTATTTTGGGAATGGGAGGAGGGAGGAGGAGGAAGAAGAAAAAAAAATACGACAGTTGGCAGCGCTGGAATGAAAGGAAGGCGTGTAGAAAATTTCATCTCAATCGGATGGGCTGTTCGCGAACGTATAAAGAACATACATACATACATACAGACAGACGGAGATCCTAATTTATATATAAGATATACATTCCCACGGTAATTAAAACGGACTGTCATGTCTATTTGTTTACACACCAGCGATCCGTATAGTTAAGCCGTTGTGTAAACAAACAAGGAAAAAAATAGACTTGATTGTCAGTTTATAATTACCGTGGGCGACAATTTAAATTACCGTGGGAATATGTGTGTTATATATTTCAGCTTCAATTATTGTAGGTCTGAGCTTCAAAGCTAGACAGAGGGTCAAAATGTTCGCAAGGCAGAGAGGGTCAGATTTAAGTACGGCATTCAGAATGCTATTGGGAGCTAAGGCGGTCACATAGGCCTGCGATGGTTTTCCGAGATTCACTTCAACAAGACTACTATCGTGAATAACTAACTCCTTGTGAATTATCCGGAAGATTCATTCTGTAAATATATGGCATGAACGGTTGACGTAGACTTAGTCATTACATCAACATGAGCCGTGGCTGTACTCTCCAGGAGATGCCGGAGTAGTAGGAGTGGGGCGCGCAGTCACGTATTGTTTTGGACGCGGCTGGCGGCTGATAGTTTTTTGGGAAAAAGTGCCGACTGAGGGGGAAATTTTAGGTGAAATTGTTTTTTGGCGGTGGCTGCGTGGTCTGAACGAAAATCTGTAAAAGTGATTAAGGTAGCGGGCGGTGTGAAGGGGAAACGTTATATATTTTGGTTACGTACGGTATATGAATAAGGCGAGTGAAAGATAAACTTGCAAGGGTGTGATGGGTCGTGGTTATACTCGACGAAGTAAGAGGTGTAGATGGTTACTGAACAAAAGAGGGTTGTAGGAATCTGACACAGTAAAATAGAGAGACAAATCAAAAAAGTAACATTTTCAAGTGTTTTTTATTGGTATACAACATCAAACTACATTTAAAAATGGTTTACGACCCAAAGGGGATCAGAGGGTTATTGTAGAAAGATGCCTTGTCGTGTATGAAATCTTATAAAGTTGTAATGGGTGTCATTTGATGGTAAGGGGTGGGTACCAGGTATTAGTGGTCAAGTAGGAGTGGTCGATATAGGGGTGGTCATAAATGTAATAAGATAAGAGGTGTTATGTTCGCAGTTACACACTGGTCAACCAGTGGTCAAGCAGTGGTCAAGTAATGGTCAAGTAGTCAAGTAAGGAAATTTTAGAGAAAAGTGATTGTAATGATATGGTGATGCTTAAAGAGTGGTAAATTAGTGGTCAACCAGTGGTCAAGCAATGGTCAAGTAAGGGTCAAGTAGTCAAGTGAGGAAATTTTAGGGAAAAGCGGTTGTAATGATATGGTGGTGATTAAAGAGTAGTAAATTAGTGGTCAAGCAGTGGTCAAGTGAGGAAATTTTAGGGGAAAAGTAGTTGTAATGATATGGTGGTGATTAAAGGGTGGTAAATTAGTGGTCAAGCAGTGGTTAAGTGAGGAAAATTTTAGGGAAATTTTAGGGAAAAGTGATTGTAACGATATGGTGATGATTAAAGGGTGGTAAATTAGTGGTCAAATAGTGGTCAAGCAGTGGTCAAGTAGTGGTCAAGTGGTCGAGTGACCACTTAAATTGTAGAGGACGATGTGCCTAAGATTATGGTAGTGGTTAAAGTGATCGATGACGTGGTCAAGCAGTGGTCAAGCAATGGTCAAGTGGGTCAAGTGAGGAAATTTTAGGGAAAAGTGATTGTAATGATATGGTGATGATTAAAGGGTGGTAAATTAGTGGTCAAGCAGTGGTCAAGCAGTGGTCAAAGGGTCAAGTGAGGAAATTTTAGGGGAAAGTGATTGTAACGATATGGTGATGATTAAAGGGTGGTAAATTAGTGGTCAAATAGTGGTCAAGCAGTGGTCAAGTAGTTGTCAAGTGGTCGAGTGACCACTTAAATTGTAGAGGACGATGTGATTAAGATTATGGTAGTGGTTAAAGTGATCGATGACGTGGTCAACCAGTGGTCAACCAGTGGTCAAGTAGTCGAGTGACCACTTAAATTGCAGGGGAAAGTACGTATAGTGCAATGGTGGTGGGTAAAGTGAGGAGAAATCACTAGTAGTGATAATAGTACTACCAATATTAGCGACAAGAATAGTAGCTGGTGCGTTATTAGAGATACAAGTCTCTTTTTGTGGGGTGTGTAAAAATCATACAAAGAGGGTCATACAAACACACATACAAACACAAAGACAACCATACACAGACAACCCATACCATTACTACTGTCACATCAACAGATATACACATGTGCAGAGACAGCACAGACACACTCGTACCATTACTACTGTCATCACAACTATACACAAGTACTCACCCATAATCAATTACACAAATACACACCTACTACAAACTCAAAGACACACACCCATACCATTACTACTGTCATCACAAGTACACACAGACACACCCATACACACGTGATACACTTGTACATACAGACCTAAAAGCACACAAAAACAAAGACACACCCATCACTGTCAACATCAGCTATACACAAATACAGATATACTCACCCATAAACAAATCGTGTCCCCATAAAACTAAACTGTACAAACCACATACCCCCTTTTGGTAAAGAACGCGGATGTCCGAGAAGCCCCTACGTCATCAACGCCATATGCAAAAGTCATTAAGTGGTAGCATGAGTCATCGGTTTGTGGGGAAGCAGGCGGGCGGCGTGAGAATAGCTTGTCTAACTGCCACGTCTGCTATGTAGGGTGCAGAACCAGTGTATAAAATAGACGGCGTCTCTTGTGAGCTCAGTACCAGTTCACGTGCTGACTTTGGTATCTACAGAGGTATTTGTGCTTCAGGCTGGTGTGAGCATTGTTCGTGTAGTAACCAGATATTGTTCACGTAGTGACTTGGCTAGCTACAGCAGTGAAACAGGTTGGTGTGAGCATTGTTCGTGTAGTAACCAGATATTGTTCACGTACTGACTTGGCTAGCTACAGCAGTGAAACAGGTTGATGTGAGCCTTATTCGTTTCGTCGGCAGCTGATAAAACATTGAAACATATATTGTATACATCAGAACTTCTTTGTGATTGTAAAAAGTGAAAGTGTGACTTATGACCAGTTTATCAATATGACCACCAGATCTACTTTCACGTGTTCAGTGTGCGACAAAGCCTATTGTGATAAGTATACCCTTAATCGTCACATTCGGACCATTCACACTGAGAAGCACCAGATATACCTCTGTCAGTTATGTGATAAGGTGTATAATACGAACGATGGCCTACAAAAACACAAACGAATATGTCATCAGCCACGTATCAATACACCAAACATTACAATACCAGAGACGACAGCACCACCTGTATATTTACAACAGCCTCGTAGTCTAACGCAAGTACCAGACTGCCACCACTGTATCTTCAATGATAACCTTACCCGCCATAATGGGAACATTCACAATGATTATCCCTGTCAGATACGTACCAATCTATACAATTCGAACCTACAACGGTACTTACATCACCAGACATCACGAGAAAGGATGACACCCTTAGACACCCTGGCAACACCTCCACTCATAGTAGCAGAGGATATCCAACCAAATGATAGAGACAGCTTGGCAGCCCTTAAGGCGTACTGCAAGGACCTGTCGCTTATGCTACCCAATCAAGTGGTAGTATTAGAAAAAAGTGTCGACCACCGCTATCGGGTGGTTTTGGTATGATAAAAAGAAGTATTCAGATATCTTGTATGATATCTCATACATGTCTTTATTCTGGATCCGAAACAAATAAGGTATGTGTGATGACTTCGACAACAACAGTGTTTTTGATAGTCAACCAGCAGAGCCCAGAAGAATGAAGATCACTAAATCAGAACTTTTTGGTTTTTCACTAATCATGTATGTCATTGATTTTTTCTTACGATATATCTCTAAACTATTTTTCGCTAATCATGTATGCCATTGTTTTTTTTTCTTACGATATATCTCTAAACTGTTTTTCACTAATCATGTATGTCATTGATTTTTTTCTTATGATATATTACTAAAGTGTTTGGATGAATAACACACATATTTTGGTGATAAAAATATTGAAACCAAGTTTTTTGTTGATTTTCTTTAGTGGTTTGTGTTCATGACGTTGTCTTGATGGAACAGAGCTTACATTACCAGACATGAACAAAGTCTTAGAAGAAGTTATGAAAAGTCGGAACAGTCAAATGTATAAAAACTAGGAGTTAACCAAGTATGAAATGGCCTAAAGATAGAAATGTCTCGGCCAAATTTATAGAAATAATCAATGGAAAATAATCTTGGCCAAATAGGAGAATTTGTTAACCAAATGGGAAAAAATATTGACCAAGTAATGAAATACACCATTCAAGGTTATGAAAAGTCGGAAAATTTGTCAACCAAAAAGGGAAAGATGTCGGCCAAATATAGATATAACTCGACCAAACTTATAAAAACCTAGGAAAAAATAACCAAAAGCGAAAAGGCCAAAATACGAAATGTCTCGACCAAGCTTATAAAAGTCTAGGAAAAAATATTACAACTTAAATGTTGATAAAAAAATTATAACTTCAAACATTATAAAAATAACCAAATGTGAAAAATATCGTCCAAAGACAGAAATATTTCAACTAAACTTATAAATAAGTCACCAAAAGGGAAAAGGTCAAGTACAGAAATAGCTATGGAAAAAGTAAGTCCACAAAACTAAGAAAAAAAAAATGTAACTTCTGTAGTCAAATGTGTCTTATCTGAAAAGACGCTATCAATGGCACCACTTTCCTTGTTTTACATTACCGAAGGCCTTCACCGTATCTGCTACAGAAACCATTATACATCACTCATCTCTCCACACTCTTGATTTCTTTCTAATACAAAGTGGTCACATCACCAAGAACGTCAAACCTCCAGTGTATGCGAGCTCCATTGACACACCCATGACAGTTAACAACATGTATGGCCATGTAATCTGTGACTCCATCGGGGATAGTTCATCCGAGTATTCGTCACCAAAGATCCATTTCCCATGGCTGGCATCTTCAACTTGTTATACCACATCTTATTCTAATATACACTTTACATGAAATTTCCCAAATTTGGGGTCTATTAAAGAATACGTAATGAGATACACAAAGACAACAAGAATATACCACACAAAACAACTCACAAACTAAAAACTAATACCATATCAGATGAACCTCCCAGCCAACAACTACTACTAGAACACAAACATATAATAAGGAAACACATGACACACAGAGCTTACATCACCAGACAAAATCATCTGGACTCAAACAAATTTTGCTTCTTGTACTGTAGAATTCTACCAACACTTCTTTCCTAGCACCAAAACTAAACATCTACCACACAACCACTGGGCATTTGTCCAACATAATACTCATACCCTCGCCAACGACATTAAGGAAACGCATACTAGTTTATTTCTGGTTATAACTGTTTTAATAGGGCAGAGACAAAGATGGTAATTAGACTACAGCTGCCTTCTTCGCTGCTGTCGTTTGTTCGATGACTTTTCTTCTGTGGTTGTCCCTCAAGACTGGGTTCAAAATTTTTCCAAGTCTAGTATACGGCTTTCAAAATTCTCACGTTCTCTGATTACACGATGCCAGTTACCATTGCGTTCTTCGTTGCCAACAGTATGGACTGTCAAGAAGTGAGGCTCTGGTGCAAAATTAACCTGTGGAGGTAAATAAAACACATTGAAACTTACAAGACTGCAATACCTACTACTTCAGTAAAGAAAAAAAAACAGTAAAAAATTCACAATGAGAAGTGGTAAAACCCACAAAAAACACACTGTCGACATTCTATTGGTCACGTCTAGTCACTATTGGTTTGTAGTATAGAGAGATGTACATAGAAAACATGTATAGCACCTAGGTCTTCGGTATTGGTTATGTTTACAAAAATATACATGTGAATTATGATCATTACTACCCATACACACCTTATTCGTTGAAGAGGAACACCTTCGGACACCATCAGTAGGATATTTTTCGTTCCACAATACATTAATTTTCTTGAGAGACTCTGGGGCATGACTACTAGCCAAAAGGTCAATATCTTCATCTGAAGACGAATCATCACCCCAAGCAAAGGTTGTCTCTGGTACATCTAAACCTGGCTGGGTGCCACGAGTAGGTTTCTGGCAGAACAAAATGTCTAATGATAAAGCTGGTGTGAAGAAGCCAGAATCATCCTCCTTCAAAAAACTGTCATCTTCACAACAATTCTCATCTTCTGACCACGATGTCCGTCTATCAATTAAAGCTGTCATTGTACCTGATGAATGGAAGGTGAAAAAGTTTTAAACAAGTAGATTAAAACAAGTGTCAACGTTAGGATTACAATGTGATACTATAGAAGAATCTCTGATCCCACACCCATACTACTAACATATCACCGGTGTCGAATTCCCCTGTTTCACAAAAACACCCTCTTGTCAGTTGTTACTGGCCTGAAAACCATTACACCAGTCCGTAATTGTTACTCATGGAAGCTACACTCACACTGTCGTATCTGTAGTATGGGTGTGGGATCAGAGATTCTTCTATAGTATCACATTGTAATCCTAACGTTGACACTTGTTTTAAAAACGTTTTAATCTACTTGTTTAAAACTTTAAACCTTAAACAATGCTCACACCAACCTGTTTCACTGCTGTAGCTAGCCAAGTCACTACGTGAACAATATCTGGTTACTACACGAACAATGCTCACACCAGCCTGAAGCACAAATACCTCTGTAGATACCAAAGTCAGCACGTGAACTGATACTGAGCTCACAAGAGACGCCGTCTATTTTATACACAGGTTCTGCACCCTACATAGCTGACGTGGCAGTTAGACAAGCTATTCTCACGCCGCCCGCCTGCTTCCCCACAAACCGATGACTCATGCTACCACTTAATGACTTTTGCATATGGCGTTGATGGCGTAGGGGCTTCTCGGACATCCGCGTTCTTTACCAAAAGGGGGTATGTGGTTTGTATAGTTTAGTTTTATGGGGACACGATTTGATTATGGGTGAGTATATCTGTATTTGTGTATAGCTGATGTTGACAGTGATGGGTGTGTCTTTGTTTTTGTGTGCTTGTAGGTCTGTATGTACAAGTGTATCACGTGTGTATGGGTGTGTCTGTGTGTACTTGTGATGACAGTAGTAATGGTATGGGTGTGTGTCTTTGAGTTTGTAGTAGGTGTGTATTTGTGTAATTGATTATGGGTGAGTACTTGTGTATAGTTGTGATGACAGTAGTAATGGTACGAGTGTGTCTGTGCTGTCTCTGCACATGTGTATATCTGTTGATGTGACAGTAGTAATGGTATGGGTTGTCTGTGTATGGTTGTCTTTGTGTTTGTATGTGTGTTTGTATGACCCTCTTTGTATGATTTTTACACACCCCACAAAAAGAGACTTGTATCTCTAATAACGCACCAGCTACTATTCTTGTCGCTAATATTGGTAGTACTATTATCACTACTAGTGATTTCTCCTCACTTTACCCACCACCATTGCACTATACGTACTTTCCCCTGCAATTTAAGTGGTCACTCGACTACTTGACCACTGGTTGACCACTGGTTGACCACGTCATCGATCACTTTAACCACTACCATAATCTTAATCACATCGTCCTCTACAATTTAAGTGGTCACTCGACCACTTGACCACTACTTGACCACTGCTTGACCACTATTTGACCACTAATTTACCACCCTTTAATCATCACCATATCGTTACAATCACTTTCCCCTAAATATTCCTCACTTGACCCTTTGACCACTGCTTGACCACTAATTTACCACCCTTTAATCATCACAATATCATTACAATCACTTTCCCCTAAAATTTCCTCACTTGACCCACTTGACCATTGCTTGACCACTGCTTGACCACGTCATCGATCACTTTAACCACTACCATAATCTTAGGCACATCGTCCTCTACAATTTAAGTGGTCACTCGACCACTTGACCACTACTTGACCACTGCTTGACCACTATTTGACCACTAATTTACCACCCTTTAATCATCACCATATCGTTACAATCACTTTTCCCTAAAATTTCCCTAAAATTTTCCTCACTTAACCACTGCTTGACCACTAATTTACCACCCTTTAATCACCACCATATCATTACAACTACGTTTCCCCTAAAATTTCCTCACTTGACCACTTGACCACTGCTTGACCACTAATTTACCACTCTTTAATCACCACCATATCATTACAACCACTTTTCCCTAAAATGTCCTCACTTGACTACTTGACCCTTACTTGACCATTTCTTGACCACTGGTTGACCACTAATTTACCACTCTTTAAGCATCACCATATCATTACAATCACTTTTCTCTAAAATTTCCTTACTTGACTACTTGACCATTACTTGACCACTGCTTGACCACTGGTTGACCAGTGTGTAACTGCGAACATAACACCTCTTATCTTATTACATTTATGACCACCCCTACATCGACCACTCCTACTTGACCACTAATACCTGGTACCCACCCCTTACCATCAAATGACACCCATTACAACTTTATAAGATTTCATACACGACCAGGCATCTTTCTACAATAACCCGCTGATCCCCTTTGGGTCGTAAACCATTTTTAAATGTAGTTTGATGTTGTATACCAATAAAAAACACTTGAAAATGTTACGTTTTTGTTTTGTCTCTCTGTTTTACTGTGTCAGATTCCTACAACCCTCTTTTGTTCAGTAACCATCTACACCTCTTACTTCGTCGAGTATAACCACGACCCATCACACCCTTGCAAGTTTATCTTTCACTCGCCTTATTCATATACCGTACGTAACCAAAATATATAACGTTTCCCCTTCACACCGCCCGCTACCTTAATCACTTTTACAGATTTTCGTTCAGACCACGCAGCCACCGCCAAAAAAAAATTTCACCTAAAATTTCCCCCTCAGTCGGCACTTTTTCCCAAAAAACTATCAGCCGCCAGCCGCGTCCAAAAAAATACGTGACTGCGCGCCCCACTCCTACTACTTGCCGGTGCATGTGTAGATGAAAAGGCTGCTTGGCTTTACCTTAGTACACCTCTAAGTGGAAGCGAAACACGACACTATTTATAAATGATCGCCTGCTGCACGAAGACCACCTAAGACTTATGGAATCAAGGATTCACGTTCTCAATATCAGGGAGGACGAAGAGGATCCCAAAGTAAGTAACTGGCCACGAGGACTGTAATAATCCATGCGCTTTGATATCTTCTCAGGCGTCTATGTGAAACTGAGCAAATATAGGCATGTCTCGAATGATGTAACAAAAGTGTTGTATGTATGACAAAAACAAGTTATACATTTTCTTCGTTGCAAGCAATTCTCCATTTGATTTTCTCAGTGCTTAATCCATACGTAACTCAGTGTATTTCTTGGCGTTTCTCAGAAGGAAATACTATTATTGCGCTCACAATTCTCATCATTCCTGTATGCTGTCAGACTTAGCAAAGAGCCTTTAATACGCTGAACTATTTGGATGTCTGTTTTCAGCCATATATTTAATAAATGTGCGACTGTATTTATGCTAAAGAAACTGATTGTATTCCATATGAATCTGACTTAACAAACGTTCTTTGTAGGACTTTGCGATCAACCCCAGGTGTAATTTCCTGGCAATTTTACGTTCAGTAGTTTGGCATTGCTGGTCTCCGTGGCTAAGGGCTTACGGACGCGATTCATAAGCCCGTTTACCAGCGTTCGAAACACAGCTGCGACTGATTTGACAACAGATTGCGTTGCGCTGGGTTTTAACACGTTGGTAAGGGAGCCGGTCGTTCAGAAATCAATGGCAAACTACTGAACGTAAATTTACCAAGATAAAAACAACAGCAGTAAAATGCTGGTGTTGACAGCGATGTCCTGTAAATAGAATATGACAAAAGTTTGCTGTTACCGGCTCCGTGGCGAAGGCGTTATGGACGCAGTTCGTAATCCCGAATACCCGCGTTCGAAACACAGCTGTGTTGGTTTTTTATGAAATGGTATGGGTGTAACAAGCTACGTGGAGGGTCCCAAATAGCCCTGTCACAATGTTTAAATAATCTTCTATAGCCCTGACTGGGATAGGTCTTTACTTGCCAACCCTCCTCCGTTCCCCGGACTCACTGTCACTCTTTCTTTCGACCTAGGGACCTAGTCCCTAAGGTGTATTTCTGGCCGACACATAATTAACCCGGTGCTCATTGGAGTAAACTAAAACGTGATTTATTAAATTAATAAAGAACAGCACAGGAAAACATTAAGGCAGATAAAACAGATAGTTCTAAACAGACACAACAAGGATAACGTTCAGGCACAGAGCCTTAGGTAGCTATCTTCACAGACCCAGCTTCATACACTGTCCGATCCGTCCACATACAGCTCACCGCGTGTGCAAGAATCTCCTTCCTTCCAGGTAATTGGTTGTACGTACAACAGCCTTCTGTAGAAGCAAACTTCCAAGTTTCCATGGACCACAGTCTTTAGTAATCAAATGTTCTAGGGAAGTGCCGTGGAATCACCTGGCATAATGTCAGGTAGGAAATAATATCCTGGCGAACAGTTCTGATATAATAATGGGTGTGTCTGAATGATTGGCGGGGTCCAGCCAATAATACAAAAGGACTCAATCCAAGCGTATCGAGATGACTGGTGATGTGTCAGTACAGCTGATGGTCATTCTTTCAAGGTCAGCAGTGGCTCTATCTCTTAGAGATCATATCCTTAGAGCTGGCCTGGCCCAAACCTTGCCATGGCATAGTCATAAACATACTTTCTGCGTAGAGCCCTGTCGAGACCTTCAGCTCTGTTCATACTTCCAAAAGAAGGACCCTGGAAAGGACAAACATTTGTGAGAGTCTCCAGCCTAAACCTCTGGTGCAGCCTACATGGAGACTCCTAATGGTCTCAGCACATTAGTTGCCATAACAAAATATATACATAATAATACTAATCAAGAGCCCTGATTGAACTTGCCCGACCTGACAAGAGGTCCTGGATTGGCAGCGTCTTTCCTAGACTAGGCCTTCAGCTTGACGAGGTCTTGTCGTTTGACCCTAGGAACCTTTTGCATATAAGACTCACTCTCCACACTCATACCAAGCCTTTATTATTATTGGGCACATTCATGTCCATGCTTCCCTCTCACTTGCAAACCATGCCTTTCTCACAACCAAGATCTTGTGGTGTGGTGTGCCTAGTAATCTGTGTGTTTCTCCCCGTTAACTAATAGTATAGTAGTGGGGTTGTATGGCACGCAGGGTAGTTCCCCATTCCCAGCAAGAATATGAAAGAAGATACTACCTCTTCCGGCTGCTGCTCTTGTCTGAGCTGTCGCCACAATGTACCGGCAGTGCCTCACCTAACACGTAGATTCAGAGGAATGCAGGTTCTCTCAATAAGATAACGAAGTTTATTTATAATCCCCACATCATCCTATCGACTAAAAGACGAAAGAGATAGCACCGTGGATAGCCTCTTCCGGCTCAAGAAGATAGATCATAGATTGGTGGACCCCATCCCCAAGGAGCCCTTCCCTCCTTCCGGCACACCGTAGCTATCTAATGTGCTTATATTTCAATGAGAGATACTACTAAGTAACGGTAAGCCGCAGGAAGAAAGATAGCACTCGTCTATCGGCTGCCAAGAACAAGCGATATCATTTGGTAACTATTTATTCTTCAGATTTGTTCCCTTGCCATGCCAAGATCAAGACGCGTAGCCAGATCGGCTAACGGTCACCCCCTCCCAATATGGCAAGACTGCCGTTTCGCCATATCCTCTCCGTCTTTAAGACAACAGAGATTTATAGGCCAAGTTTTGGCTGGACCAAAGAAAACCCAAGTTTACCTTTCCATTTCACCAGTAGTAGACCTTTTCAAATGTCTCAATCTTTAACTTGAACTCTTGACATTCGCCAGTGAGTAACGATCAGTAGAAACGGACATGAATTCTCCAGAAGCCGCACCAGTGCGCATTTGGCGCAAGGCGCTCCATCGGGTCTACCCGAAAGAAAAGACCCATATCTACTCGCTCCATGTAAAGATTGTGTTATGAAGGTAACCCCAAAGAACTATCTTTCATGGAGATTGAGCGAACAAGAGAACTGAGAGCTTCCGAAAGCCGTTTCCCCCTGTTTACCCAAAACAAAAGAAGGCATGAGGACATGAGCCATTGGCGTTTCACCACATAGGCCCCATCTTAAGAAAGTCGAACCCTACGAACTTTCTACTGCCAGAGGTTCTGTTCGAATGACCCCACCCTCACATTCAACCATAGGATGCCGTGATAGGAAATCCGCTCCCACATTCTCCTTTCCGGGGATGTATTCGACCGTGAACTGATAGGGTTGTAGGAGTAATGACCATCTCATTAACCTCGCGTTCAGTTTCTTAGAAGTTGCCAAAAAGGTCAGAGGTTGATGGTCGGACTGCACTTTGAACGGTACTCCATACAGATAAGGTTGAAATTTCTCTACCGCCCACACTAGAGCCAGACATTCCCGTTCGACTGTGGAGTAATTCCGTTCGGCGGGTAACAGTTTTCTACTTGCATACGCCACCGGACATAGCACCGAAGCATCATCTCGCCCTTCCTGCAACAAAGTTGCCCCAATCCCTATGTTACTCGCGTCGGTTCTTAGAACAAACGTTTTCTCCAAATTTGGGAGTTGCAGGACTGGCCTATCCACCAAAGCCTGTTTCAGCTTCCCATAAGCTTCTTCACAGCTCGGGGTCCAGATTATAAGATCTGGCGATCCTTTCTTCAGAGTCTCGGTTAACGGCGCCGCAATTTCGTTGAACTTCGGAATAAATTTCTGGTAAAACCCACACAGAGACAAGAAAGACCTAACATCTTTTTTGGATTTTGGACGGGGTGCGAGACGAACCTTCTCAATATTCTTTTCTTCCGGTACCAGTCCCCCTGGGGTAATAGTATGTCCCAGAAATTCCAAGGATTGATAGCCAATCATGCATTTGGCTGGACGGGCGGTTAACCCTTCCTCTTTTAACCTTTTGAAGATCTGTCCCAAGGACCTCAGGTGATCACTCAGATTGTCAGACGCGATGAGAATATCATCCATAAACGAGACCACAGAGGGATCCTTTAAAGGCTCTAATAACATTCTCATCATGCGAGTGAACACACTGGGCGCATTGCTCAGCCCAAATGGCATCACCTTGAATTCGTAATGCCCGCTCGGAGTACTGAAGGCGAGCAAGGGGCGAACCTCGGGTTTCACAGGGATCTGATAATATCCCCTGCTTAGATCAATTTTCGAAAAGTACTTTGCCTTATTTAGTCTGGCAAACAGTTGATTTGTGTTCGGTAACGGTTCAACTTGGAATGTCGTACATCTGTTTAAATGCCTGTAATCAATACATAGGCGGTGCTCCCCACTGGGCTTCCTCAACAAGACAACCCCGGCATTATAAGGAGAAGTCGAAGGAGTGATGATGTCATCGTCCAGAAGCTTCTGGATTTCAGCTTCCAGGGCCTTCTCTTTCGAAAAGGGCACTGGATATATTTTTTGGCGAACAGGGTCTTGGGTAGTCAGAGTCATATCAAACTCGACTAACCCTGTTCGCCCTGGCCGATCGGTAAGAATCTGCTGATGGGACTCCAACAAACGGATGACCAGGTCTGTTTCTTCAGCCGACAGATCAGGATTTATATGTACATCCCTATAGGTTTCCCCAGGGTGTAAAGGATACCCGCCATCCGCGTCTTCGCCCGATTCAGTTTCCATCGCGACCGCCATAGTCATGAGTGGGAGCGAAGTACCATCAGATCGTTCTTCATACTTTTTGAGAAGGTTAATGTGGAAGATTTTGGATTTCCCCCTGATTCGGATGGCATAGTTGGTTCGGGACACAACCCTTTCCACCGGGAAAGGTCCCTGCCAACCAATTTCGAGTTTATTGGAACCGACTGGAAGTAAAAACAGAACCCGATCCCCCACTTTAAGAGACCTATCTTTTGTTCTTCTATTGTAGTAGGCCGCGTGTCTCTTTCTGGCCGCCCTCAGATTCTGAGCTGCCAAAGCCCAACCCGTCTGGAGTTTCTTCTTTAACTCTTCGACGTATTTATATGAGGATACAACTTCTTCGGAAGTTTCTTCCTCTGTCCAACATCTCAATAGGGCTTCTAAGGGACCCTTGATAGGCCTCCCGAATAGTAGAGTGGCTGGTGGCAACCCGGTCGACCCATGGGGAACCTCCCGATAGGCGAACAAGGCGGCTGAGATATACTCATCCCATCTGTCTGGTTTCTCTTGAGCCAGCTTCCGAAGCATGGTCATCAAGGTACCATTAAACCTCTCTACTTGCCCATTTGACTGAGGGTGGTATGGGCTTGTGTGAATGTGGTTAGTCTGGAAGATACGAAAGACTTCCTCCATCAGCTTACCACAGAACTGAGACCCATTGTCCGTTAGGATCTGGTTGGGAAATCCCAACCGAGTAAAGGTCTCCATCAGTGCATCAGCCACTCGCTTAGAGTCGATTGTGGCCAAAGGTATCGCCTCACCCCACATGGAACAGCAATCCACCATCGTAAGAATATACATATTCCTCTTCCTAGTCCGAGGAAGAGGACCAACAAGATCGATGGCAACTCTCTCGAAAGGAGAGTTCATAATGGGCATGTCGCCCAGGATTACTGGAGCCGTCCAGTGTTTTGGTGCCACACGCTGGCACTCTGGGCACGACTTGACGTACCGACGCACGTCTCCAGTCATCCCTGGCCAGTAGTAATGGCAGGAAATGCGCTGGAGTGTTGCCCCGACACCCATATGTCCACTGAAAGAAATGGTGTGTCCCATATGAAGAAGCTGTTCCCGATAAACCTTAGGAACTACCAGCTGTCCATGCTGGCGATCCTCCACTCCGGCTCTCCGGTACAGTAACCGATTCTTCATATAATACTGACCCCGTCTTGGTGGGTCAGAACTTTTTGGCAACTGGTTAAAGCAAGATTGCAAAGTAGCATCCTGGCTTTGAGCAGCTCGTAACTCCCCAGGCAAGGGATTCACGATCAAGGCCAGCGTCTGCTCATCTCCCGATTGAGATCTGGTTTGCATTGCCCCTACGTACATGGGTTCTGTTGGAATCCCTAGAAAGACGTAGCGACAACCCAAGATCATTGGGAAAATCGGATCTAGCAGAACGGCTGCCTGTATAGTGCCGGTAACATATTTCGATTTGATGTCTACCTTCGCAATCGGAAGAGACATCGCTACCGCACTCTTGGTCGCCGTTTGAATCTCAATAGACTCCCCGGTTAGCTGCTCTGGGCTCACTAAGTGTGAGGAAATTACGGCCTCAAACTGCAGACCGGTGTCATAGAGACACTCGACTGGTTGTCCGTTCACAAGTATCGTCTCTACTACTGGTGGTTTCTCTGAATTTTTGTTCTCAAAACCCCTCCCTTCTACCTCCTTGTTAGACCCTTCCCCGGTTTCTACAAGACAGGCAGCATAGTGAGAGTCTTTCTGTTTGCGCCGGCAATCAGCCGTATTGTGTGTAGGAGATTTGCAGTAGGCGCACCACTTTTCACTCCACTTTCTTTTAGGAGATCCAGGTGGACTCTTACCAGAGGGTTTCTTATTTGGAACTTTATCGAAAGGATCCTCCTTCTTAGTGTGAGCTGTTTTAGGGTTCTTCTTCTTTCCAGACCATGTGTCTGGTGGTCGGGGATTGGGTTGTGACAGTTCCCCATTATCCCCATGAGCTAGCACATACCTTTCCGCTAATGTGTTAACTACGTCTAACCTTTCTGCCCCATTTTCAAGCAAGAAGGTTTGCAATGGCTTAGGCATCATCCTCTTCATTTGGTCCACGACCACTAATTCTTCTAAACTTTCATAGTCGAACATCTCTCCTGGCTCTCTCTTCGACTTTCTGAACTGTTGTCGGTATGTATGTGCTGTCATCTGGAACCTTTTCAATAATGCTTTTTCCAGGGCCTCATAGTCATTCTCCATACCAGGTGGCAACCTTGAGTAGACCTCGTACGCGGTCCCCCTCAGGCCCTCTGAGAGTTTCAAGTTCCATTTCCCACGTTCCAATCCCATAGCCAAAGCCATCGACTGAAATCTGTGAAGATACTGGTCGATCTTATCTTTGTGTTCATCGAACGGGAGCAATGGGAACTTCATTGCCTGGTATGGACCGCCACTAGAAGTTGTTGAGTCAGGGAGAACTACGCCTCCCACTGCACCCTCGCTTTCCTTGGCAGTTTGAGCTTTCAGCTCCAACTCCCTCATACGGAACTCATGGTCTCTGACTGCCTGCTCGGCCTCCATTTTCTTGGCTTCGCGCACAGCCTGTCTGAAGTCTCTTTCCACTTCCTGCACATATTTCTGTAACTCCGCTCCATCATAGCCCATCTCACGCCCTGTAGCCTGTACGTCAGCGACATTAAACCCAGCTGATGCCATCTTAAACTGAGAGGGAAAGTGCCCAAGAAATTGTATAGAAAATGACTATCTCACATAACCAAAATATATATATTACACGACCACAACACGTCGTATGTCGGTCAGTCTGTGTCAGGAAGAGTATAGACAATAGCCAGGCACGGTAGGCAGAACCTATTGATAGTAGACAAGAATATCTGTCCCCTATCACTAAATCAGCCAGAACTCCACCAGGATTTCAAATATCCCGCGACGTGCCCCCAGAAATTGTAACAAGCTACGTGGAGGGTCCCAAATAGCCCTGTCACAATGTTTAAATAATCTTCTATAGCCCTGACTGGGATAGGTCTTTACTTGCCAACCCTCCTCCGTTCCCCGGACTCACTGTCACTCTTTCTTTCGACCTAGGGACCTAGTCCCTAAGGTGTATTTCTGGCCGACACATAATTAACCCGGTGCTCATTGGAGTAAACTAAAACGTGATTTATTAAATTAATAAAGAACAGCACAGGAAAACATTAAGGCAGATAAAACAGATAGTTCTAAACAGACACAACAAGGATAACGTTCAGGCACAGAGCCTCAGGTAGCTATCTTCACAGACCCAGCTTCATACACTGTCCGATCCGTCCACATACAGCTCACCGCGTGTGCAAGAATCTCCTTCCTTCCAGGTAATTGGTTGTACGTACAACAGCCTTCTGTAGAAGCAAACTTCCAAGTTTCCATGGACCACAGTCTTTAGTAATCAAATGTTCTAGGGAAGTGCCGTGGAATCACCTGGCATAATGTCAGGTAGGAAATAATATCCTGGCGAACAGTTCTGATATAATAATGGGTGTGTCTGAATGATTGGCGGGGTCCAGCCAATAATACAAAAGGACTCAATCCAAGCGTATCGAGATGACTGGTGATGTGTCAGTCTAGCTGATGGTCATTCTTTCAAGGTCAGCAGTGGCTCTATCTCTTAGAGATCATATCCTTAGAGCTGGCCTGGCCCAAACCTTGCCATGGCATAGTCATAAACATACTTTCTGCGTAGAGCCCTGTCGAGACCTTCAGCTCTGTTCATACTTCCAAAAGAAGGACCCTGGAAAGGACAAACATTTGTGAGAGTCTCCAGCCTAAACCTCTGGTGCAGCCTACATGGAGACTCCTAATGGTCTCAGCACATTAGTTGCCATAACAAAATATATACATAATAATACTAATCAAGAGCCCTGATTGAACTTGCCCGACCTGACAAGAGGTCCTGGATTGGCAGCGTCTTTCCTAGACTAGGCCTTCAGCTTGACGAGGTCTTGTCGTTTGACCCTAGGAACCTTTTGCATATAAGACTCACTCTCCACACTCATACCAAGCCTTTATTATTATTGGGCACATTCATGTCCATGCTTCCCTCTCACTTGCAAACCATGCCTTTCTCACAACCAAGATCTTGTGGTGTGGTGTGCCTAGTAATCTGTGTGTTTCTCCCCGTTAACTAATAGTATAGTAGTGGGGTTGTATGGCACGCAGGGTAGTTCCCCATTCCCAGCAAGAATATGAAAGAAGATACTACCTCTTCCGGCTGCTGCTCTTGTCTGAGCTGTCGCCACAATGTACCGGCAGTGCCTCACCTAACACGTAGATTCAGAGGAATGCAGGTTCTCTCAATAAGATAACGAAGTTTATTTATAATCCCCACATCATCCTATCGACTAAAAGACGAAAGAGATAGCACCGTGGATAGCCTCTTCCGGCTCAAGAAGATAGATCATAGATTGGTGGACCCCATCCCCAAGGAGCCCTTCCCTCCTTCCGGCACACCGTAGCTATCTAATGTGCTTATATTTCAATGAGAGATACTACTAAGTAACGGTAAGCCGTAGGAAGAAAGATAGCACTCGTCTATCGGCTGCCAAGAACAAGCGATATCATTTGGTAACTATTTATTCTTCAGATTTGTTCCCTTGCCATGCCAAGATCAAGACGCGTAGCCAGATCGGCTAACGGTCACCCCCTCCCAATATGGCAAGACTGCCGTTTCGCCATATCCTCTCCGTCTTTAAGACAACAGAGATTTATAGGCCAAGTTTTGGCTGGACCAAAGAAAACCCAAGTTTACCTTTCCATTTCACCAGTAGTAGACCTTTTCAAATGTCTCAATCTTTAACTTGAACTCTTGACATTCGCCAGTGAGTAACGATCAGTAGAAACGGACATGAATTCTCCAGAAGCCGCACCAGTGCGCATTTGGCGCAAGGCGCTCCATCGGGTCTACCCGAAAGAAAAGACCCATATCTACTCGCTCCATGTAAAGATTGTGTTATGAAGGTAACCCCAAATAACTATCTTTCATGGAGATTGAGCGAACAAGAGAACTGAGAGCTTCCGAAAGCCGTTTCCCCCTGTTTACCCAAAACAAAAGAAGGCATGAGGACATGAGCCATTGGCGTTTCACCACAATGGGTGCCAGTCGTTTAGAAAGCAATGGCAAACTACTGAACGTTAACGTGCCCAGGAATCACGAACAGCCATAAAATGCTGGGGTTGACTGCTACATCCTGTAAAGGACATGTAACTAACTAAAAAAGATTGCCATTGATTTCTGAACGAGAAGTCAACGCTAAAGTGCAACTGACTAGTGTGTGCTTCCAAACCACAACAATGCCATCAGCTCACAGGAAGTTTAAGCGCTGCTGCGATAAACCTCTCGGCTACACTGACATCTTTTTTTTTTTTTTTTGCATATCCTTTACAGGACATCGCTGTCAACACCAGCATCTTTCAGCTGTATGTTGATTTCTTGGCAAGATTACGCTCAGTAGTTTGCCATTGCTTTCTGAGCGGCCAGCTCACATACCCCGTAAGTTACCGATGCGATTCGAACCACTGCTGATTCTCACCGTCATCACGTTACCCACGAGAGTATACGAGATTACGGAGAAAAGTCATAACCTCTAAGCCACACTGACATCTTATTTGGTCGATTTATCAACATCATCAGTATCATCGTAATCATTATCATCAGCCTCATTATAATGTAGCACAATTATCTAGTGACGAATCCCTTAGTGAATTCATTATACATGCGACTTTCTGTCTTGTGTTGGTTTGGTATAATTTTACATTATCTAAAACTCGTGCGGAGTGATAATGGGAGATGAGGCGGAGACAAACAATTAAGGGATCTGGAGAAACTTTAAAGAAAGAGGGCGAAGTGTTTACTTTCTCCGTCAAAAATAATGTCATACTGTTGCCTTTTTCCTAAATTCAAAATTATTCTTAATTCATCAACTTCTCTGTCTATAGGCAATGGGCTGGGGGGGGGGGGGGGGGGGGCTTTAGAAAATTAAATTCATACTTAAAACCCGAGGAGACAACGTAATCAAAGCAGGCCTAACCCCTGCCGGTCCGCATGCAAGTAAAGGTCTCTTTTACAAGTTTAAGCCTCATTGGCCATATGGAGCCAGACTCACATGTCTACAGACCAAACTACACTCAGAGGGAGACGTGGTCGATATTACGCTGCCGCCTTTGCTTCCCAAGACCAATGACCGGTGTTGAAGTTGTATGATCATGGCACTCCACTGCTCTCAGCTATTCCTTTCACGTCAGCATAAGTCTAAACTACAGTGTCCTAGCATGTATGTGTAATGTAATTGCTTTCTGGACGTCATCTTATTTTTAAATTTTTCTCCTGGATTTTGCAATGGTAATTTCATTAGTAGATCTTCACGTTTCAGATGCCAAGTCAATAACTTCTACCATTTGTATGTTTTTCAATAGTTCGTCAAGTTTTGAAGAATTCGATCATCGGATTTCTCTTCTGTACATCTTACTCTCTACATACTGTAATAAGGTTCTTTTAATTTTTTTACGGTTAACATCCACGTTTCAGCGCTATATAGTGCTGTGAGACACATACAAGTAGCGTTAATTCATTTAACGATAACGATCATAGATATGTTTGTTTCTCTTAGAATGTTTGCTACTTTCATTCTAAATCTTATTTTAATGTTCCGCTGAATCAGGTACCATACTGACCATTATCTGTCTTCAGCTTTCCATGAGTCATCATAGCAGCACATACTATACTCGCTTATGAAGGAAGAATCGACATTAATCTCTGTTATGATAGAAACTGCTGAGCATTAGAACAGAAAATAAACATCCTTCGTACTTAGCAAGAGAATGCGCATCAATTCTCTGTGATGGTACCCGAGGAACACCCACGCCTTGCCCTCCTCAAGTATGAACTCATCAACATGATCTGAATCTGTGTGCTTCTTGTCTACTGAGATGAAACAAGTCCCCACCAAATTCAGATTATTGATTTGTAAATAGTAAATAACTAAATACGACGGTACGTAAGAACAACGGCAAGAAGAAGAAGAAGAAGAAGAAGAAGAAGAAGAAGAAGAAGAAGAAGAAGAAGAAGAAGAAGAAGAAGAAGAAGAAGAAGAAGAAGAAGAAGAACAAAACATACAACGTGCAACAACAACAAGAACAACAAAACAACAACAACAGGACTAAAACTGATAAAATAGATCAATAACAAATTATTTATAGTCATGAGTAATACTGTATATTTTCGCGTGGCAAAATTAGCAAAACGAAAAAGAATCCCACATTTACATTCGTAGTCAATTATTCAAAACGTAGATAACCACCGGGCTACGTATATACATTCTATCCCTGACTGCGTCCACAACTTTGATCATCCAGTTTGATGTTATCGTGGTGTGATCCTTAGTTTCTGACACCCAGAAACAAGCCAGTACTCTTTCTACTAATGTGGTATCCCTATAGCCGTAACCGTTTTGTGATCGTGTGTGTTTACAGAGTTCGAACATGATGAAAGCAGCCAGCACTCTCATGTTCACAGGAATTACTGAAACTGCCGCAATTATACCATCAGATAAATACCATTTTCTAGGAAATTACATAACAAAGAGTCGTGATATTGATTATATACTGTTTTGGTTCTGATAGGGAAACATCCTTCATAAAATAGCTCACGATATAAAGCCGCTGCGTGACAACTTCCCATCCCTCTAGGTTCTTTCAGGAATTTCCCAAAATGTTTATAACGCAAAGGGCTTTTGGGATGTCGATCGCCAGAGTCATGTGCGTGCTGATCCACCGAGCGTTGATTAGTCTATAAACGTAAGGAACTAGCATCATATACCCAATATACCTCAAAGCGTGATAAAGGATCCTTTACTTTTTCTTTACTTATTTGACAAGAACACGAAAATCAAACACCTGTTTAATTAGTGAGAACTGCAAACAGTATACCAATCAAAGTGACCATGGGTCCGATCCAAATCGGGGTAGATTCATATTTTTAAAATTGTGGGTTCCCAAATCAATCCAGTCTATCATTGGTACCAAGAAATGCCGTCGAAAGTAAAGGCAGCTGGTGTATACGGACCACAACGTACCCCCCCCCCTCCCCCTTCTCGGAATGCCAGTTGTTCTATAAAAACACGGGTCTAGCACGGCGTACCCAATGCTCATTAAGGTTTGTACAAGTGTCCTTGATATAGCAACTTAGTGCCTGGTAAGCTTGACTGCCTCCCCGATGGTCATGTGTTCGAATCCTCATCGAGGCGGGAAGTTAATTAAACAGGCCTGCTCCCAGGTAGAGCCATACTACTTTACCTTGTACTTCTTTGGGTATCCGCAAACGCAGTTGCTAGTAAGTGTGCCTGCCGACATAGTGGTCAAGGTTTGAATACCCTTAGAGGTAAATGTAAATTAGACCGGCTAACATCCTAAACCCAATACCATGAACAAACAGAAAAACCAACGAGCAAGTCTTACGAGTGGCAAATTAAAACCGCAAACTGATTAAAGAAATTAGACGTAGACAGTCACATTTATTTGGGCACGTTATGAGAATACATAAACTGGAGAACTTGGTGACAACTGGCAAGATTGAGGAGAAAAGAACAAGGGGAAGGCAGATAAGTAAATACCAGTATAGCTTGACCACATGGCATGGTCGGGTTAAGAACACAGAGCTGATCCACGACTCTGGTGATCGTGTAAAATGGCGAAACATGTTTACCGGAATGGCACATGATGATGATGAATACACAACATGGCGTGGAGGCAGTTCTTGACTACAAATAAAAATGTTATATATATATATATATATATATATATATATATATATATATATATATATATATATATATATATATATATATATATATATTACTCCCTGCATTGAGTTATAGA
This sequence comes from Cepaea hortensis, assembly GCA_963921405.1. Classification (NCBI taxonomy): domain Eukaryota; kingdom Metazoa; phylum Mollusca; class Gastropoda; order Stylommatophora; family Helicidae; genus Cepaea; species Cepaea hortensis. The sequence goes on along the minus strand of OY992877.1, from coordinate 95,531,786 downwards.
GAACCAACAAATACAGTTGTTCGGACATGTAGTTAGTATTCACTGGCGCCTTGCCGTCTTTACAGACGATAGTTTGTTACATTGTGCTTGAAAAAGGCACAATAACTACAACCAATGGCAGGGACCAGGGATGGAGTTATACCTCTCCATAGCACAACGCCTGGGCTGAAATGTAGGGACCATATGTTGCCCCAAGCAGCATGATCCTTCTCTTGGTCTGCCTTGTTTACTATATAGGAAAGGAAACACCAATACATCTTGAACAAGGCAAGCTTCAGAAGCTGCCGGATTAGTAAAGCAATGCTCTAACTGCCCGCCTGTCGGAGCTTCGATCCTAGACCAGCTGCTGACCAAGTCTTAGGGCCTGGTCTGACATGCCATGACATGTATTCTTTAAATTGTTTTTCCAAGCACTATAACCGAGCAACCATATAACAATAGATGGTACTACTTTCTTTCAGTTAGCACCGAATGTTGGGCAGCGTTCAACAAACCCAACACCACACATTATGCCAACGGCTACGAGAGGAGGAGCGCACCTGGGAGGCCTATACCCTAACTGTTAGTTAGAATAAAGCCGAATCAAAATGCTCCGGCTGTTCAATTGAAAACAGAATCAGATGAGTGAACTCTACGGGCTACACAAGTACAACTAAAAACACATTTCAGGCGACATATTTGGCTCAAGTTCGACAACTTCAAGTTTTTTATTTTGCATATCACTTACTGGACGTTGCAGTCAACATCAGCATTTTTTTCAGCTGCTGTCGATGTACTAGGCAAGATTACGCTCAGTAGTGTGTGTCAGAGTCTCACCCGGAGTTACAACGCGTTGTCTGTACCAACGCCAGTCAATGCAAGGCTGAACTATGATAAACACTACAGTTATAACGCGGCGTCGTCGACAACGCCAGGCAATCAACACTGAGCGATGCTAAGCAGTCGGGGGTCAGCTGGAACACAGTGTGAACATTGGGGGTCACGCAAGCTGACTCGAGCACAACTGACGCGTGTGCTAAAAGGCTAGTTAGACTGGGCTTGGGCGCCGTAACGGACAGACGTGTGAATGCGGCCTGAGAGTTTGTGCATGTATTGATCGATAGCCTGTATGACCGTTGGAGATGGAACGCCTGTGTGTTTGACTTGTAAGTGGAGTGCATTGATGTATTATTATATTGATGTATTGATTGCTTGTATTTATGATCTATTTGATATTGTGGATTGTGATTGCGCGACGCCTGTATTGTTTCTGATGTGTGCAGTGCGCGAATAAAGAGCGCGAATTATATCATCGGTTAGTCGCCTCGCGTTATTTGATAATCATATTTAGTATCACACTTCTCAAGATACGAGCCACAGTTCTTGCTCTACGCAAGACTCTGACAAGTGCGAACGTGGGGTCTTCGTCCTCATTGGATTTGAACCGTTAAATACGAAAAGTACAGTGTTAAATAAGTGCGAACGTGGTGACTGTTGTCGGGTTTTTTTGATTCAATTGTTGGTATAAAGTGCGAGTTTTGAACAAATGCGAGCGTGTAGATAATAAATTAACAGATAAATAATATCTTTCGGGTTGATTTATTGGAACCATCAGTGCGTCTTCGGACTTAGTAAATTCCAACCGATTTAGTAAAGTAGACAAAAACAAAAATGGCGGCCATGTCCTTGAATGTCATTGAGTAGAAGTAGTGTAAGCGGAAAGTCTAGAAAGTGTGAAAAGAGAGTTGTTGAGTGTGGTGAAACGACTAACAACAATACTTGACAACATACAAACCTACAAAAATTTTAGTGACATTACAAACACCACACACTTGTACATGTTCTAATTTCTCTTGCTCCAAAAACAACAGGTTGTTTGGTGTCATCTTCACCTGTCCCTTGTAAACTCCGAATTTTTTGGTCGACCTGAATTAAAAACCAGTGTGGTTTCGGGCAGTACTGAGCAGCCATTGTCCGACACATTGTCTAAGGAGTACTTGAGTATAATTTTTTTTTTCTCTTTCTTATACTTTCGTTCATCAGGCCTAAACATAAGCTGTAATATTAAGGACTGTAAACTTTTGAACTTAAATTACTAACAACATTATTAATTTTGTGTCTATCTATTTCATCATACATATTGTTCACCATGTCCAGTTTAAACGAGTACATCGAAATGGGTGTAAAAATTAACCTTTCTGGTGAAGAGTTAAGGGCCTGGAGTGAGAAAAAGTTTACAGAATACCTCCTACTACAGGAGAAGATTAATGAACGTGATGAGAGAGCAGCCGAAAGATCTTTTAAACAGGCAGAAGCTGCTTTGAAAGTTAAACAGGCAGAATCAGATACTGCTTTGAAACAGGCAGAAGCTGCTTTGAAACTTAAACAGGCAGAGTCAGACGCTGCTTTAAAACTTAAGCAAGCAGAAACAGATGCAGAAATAAGAAAAGCTGAAATTTTAGCCCAAACCAAGAAAGAAGAGCTTGAAGTACAGCTAAAAATTGAACAGCTGAAAGCAGAAACTTCCAAAGAAAAAGAAGATAGAAAATCTGACAAAGATCAGCCATACAAGAAATACCAAGGGCTGATTAAAAGTTACACCACAAGTGATTGCATTGCAGCATTCACGCAAAATTTTGAATGTATTATGGATCATTACCAGATCCCAAAGTCAGAATGGAGTATAATATACATGAGAAGTCTTTCTGGAGAACCTCTGAAAGTGATAGAGTCTATTCCAAATGACCTGAAGAAAGATTATCAGTATATTAAGACAAAAATTATGTCTCATTTTCTGCTAGATGAAGCAGGCTACAGAGAACAGTTTGGTAAATTGTCTCCTAAACCAACACAAACGTTCTCTGATTACATCTCAGAAACTCAGAATGTTTTTTCTAAGTGGTTGTCAGCAGCCAAAGTGAATGGTAATTTTGATAGATTGACAGATCTTATTTTGAGAGATAAAATTATCACATCTCTCCCACCTCCATTTTCGAAATTTCTATTAGAATGTCAGTGTGAAAGTGTACAACAGATGGACAGTCGTGGCTCAGGTTATTTTTCAGCCAATAAACAATGTTTCATTAGTGGTCTGACTAGCACAGACTTTGTAGCAGCCGCTACATATGATAGATCTAAGTCAGTGCCCTACAACAAACAAAAGCCCTATAGGCAATCTACTGACCAGTTTAATCAATGCAAATATTGCCACTTATCACACAACGAAAATGAAATGTGTGACCAACATCCTGGATACATGTCTTACTTACAAAACTACATAGCGAAGCAAGACAAAGAAAGAAAGACATACAGACGTGTCACCAAATGCTTCCTTTGTAAGGCTTTCGGCCATTGGCGGAAAGATTGTAAAGCCAAAGCTATGTCAAGAAAGGCTAATGCAGCCATGATTGATAGTTCTTCCTCAGAAGATGAAAGTGTAGAAGATCACCCTGTAAACGCAGCACATTCTATTGATGTGTTTCAACACGACAAATGTACTATCTGTGATCAATTTCATGAGGATGGCATTTTGACATGCGGCCATTCCATACCTGTTACAAATGAGGAAGCCAATTTAGTAGTCAACTCCCAAGGTAAATTAAATCTCCACCACGGGTATATTAATGGTAGAGCTGCCACCGTTTTACGTGATAGCGGCAGTACCCTCATTGGCATTAAGAGAGACTATATCTTACCATCACAATATAGTGGTAAATATGTTGCATGCAGAACTTTCTCGGGTAACATCGAGAGATATCCGCTTGCATGGGCATAAATAAGTACACAATTTCTTACAGGAAAGGTCAAATGCGCAGCATTAACCAATCCTTGTTGCGATGTCATCATTGGTAACCTTACTGAGGTAAATGATATGCCACATGACAGTATTATATCCACTGTCACTTGTAACATTGATAATACCATTGCACCGTCATCACAAATCACCATTCATGATGTATTACCACCTGTAAATGAATGTATGTATGCCAATTCGGCAACGTCAGCACATGAATGTAGTTGTTTGAATGTAACACCAAGTTGTAATGTAAATGATAACCTTGATATTACAAATGCAGTAACCAGATCTACTGCTCAAATGCAAGATCGAATCGATCAGACAGAGGCTTTACAGCTAATAAGCCCAGTTGTCACATCTCCTGAAACAACCAGGGAGAAATTTATAACAGCTCAAAAAGCCGATCGATCTGTGCAGAAGTATTTTAAACTAATAGACCAAAAGCCACAAGTAGCAAAGAACGCTAAACGGTATTTTGCTCTGAAAAACGGAATTCTGACACGGTACTATACCAAAGGTTCTAGCACTACAGAACAAACGGTGCTACCTTCAGAAAACCGCAACCAAGCATTACAGCTAGCGCATGACATACCATTTACAGGTCATATGGCGTATGCTAAAACACGAGCAAGGTTACTTACTCAATTCTATTGGCCTAAATTTTGCAGTGATACCAAACTGTATTGCAGATCGTGTGACATCTGCCAAAAGCTTGTTAAAAAGGGGAAACACCCGCAAGCAGAACTGCAAATCACTGATTTGGCAAGTAGAACGTTTGAAAAGATCTCGGTCGATATAGTTGGTCCTCTTAACCACGTAACATCGAGAGGAAACAAATATATTGTAACAATAATTGATTTATGTAGTCGGTGGCCAGAAGCCATTCCGATGAAGAACATAACTTCCAAAGACATCATGGACGTATTCTCCCATATTTTTGCAAGGGTAGGATTCCCTGATACCATCCTTTCAAATCGGGGTAGCCAGTTCATTGCCGCAGCTACACAAGCCTTTACTAAAATGTTGGGGGTGAAGCAATGTTTTAACAGCCCGTACCACCCACACTACACGGGTATCATAGAAAAGATTAACGGCGATCTTAAACACTTGCTCTCAAAAGTAACCCAAGAACATCCCGAAGACTGGGACACGTATCTACCTGCTATTTTATTTGCATATAGGGAAGTGCCACATTCCAGCACTGGATTCTCACCATTTGAAATTGTATATGGTGCCAAAACACGCGGCCCATTATCTTTGTACCAGTCTATGCTGACTGAAAGTAAAACTATATCTACACCCATTTCATCGTATGAACATGTTACATCATTGCGCGATAGAATCATGAGATCATGTGTGTTAGCGAAAGAAGCACTACAAAAATCTGGTGCTATCTACCGACAATACGCTAACAGAGGAAATAGAACAATTACTCTGACGCCAGGACAGGACGTTCTTCTTCTATTGATAAGTGACAGACATCTTCTCACAGACTCATGGCTAGGACCGTTTAAAGTGTTACGCCAAATTTCGACAGTAGATTACGAAATTGCAATTAGGGACAAACACGAAATTTTTCATATTAACATGCTTAAACCATATTAAGGGACGACGAACAAGTAGAGACTACAGCAAACACAACAATAGTGGACCAGACAGACGACAACGATACTGACGAGATACCAACACCAGTACTGGACACGACAACCAACCTACAGGACATAAAGGTAAATCCCAAGCTGATGCAGACACATACCGACAGTTGCAGACAAGTATTACAAGAATACAGTACAATTTTTTCTAACAACCCAGGACAGACAGACTTAGTGCATCATCATATTATTTTGACGTCTGACATACCAATAAAATGCAGACCATACTCCATTCCTATACACTACAAAGACAAATTACACCAAGAAATTATTGATTTAGAAGCAAACCATATCATCCGACGTTCACAATGACATTTTTGTTCACCGATTGTCATTGTGAGAAAAAAGGACAACACAATAAGACTCTGTGTTGACTATAGGAAACTCAACAGCATTACACAGTTGGATTTAGAACCAATGAGCAACTGTGAAGACATACTAACTGAACTGACTGACTCACGTTACTTTACTAAACTTGACATGACAAAAGGTTACTGGCAAATACCTGTACATGCTGACAGCATATATCTGACAGCATTTGCCACACCCTGGGGACTATACGAATGGTGCAAGTTGCCATTCGGGCTAGTTAATGCCCCAGCAACATTTGTCAGAATGACAAGACGACTTTTGACAGGCATTTCTAACATCATTTGGTACATGGACGACATTTGCATACATACAAAGAACATGACAGACCACATAACAGCACTACAGCAGACATTCGACAGGATTAGACAACATGGACTGACAATAAAACCATCCAAAGTTGATATAGCCTTTCAAGAAATTTCATTTTGGGGCTATAAGATCTCAAATGGCTTTATATCAACTGACGATAACATCATGTCTAGAATTTTGAAACTGTTGCTTCCGACAACCAAGAAAGAGTTGCGAAGTGTGTTAGGTCTTTTGAATTATTATAGACAATTTATTCCTCATTTTGCTGAATTGACCAAATGTTTCACTGATTTACTAACAAACAAACATCCTAATGGCATTGTAAACAGCGAATGTTTAAGGCCTGCATTTGCGAAAGTACTATCTTATTTTCCCAGTGAACCTATTCTAATATTACCAGATCTTAGCACTATTTTCAGGCTAAGATGCGATGCGAGCTCCGTAGCCATTGGAGGGGTACTCCTTCAAGAGCACGACCAAATATTGTACCCTGTATACTACGTCTCTCGGAAATTGAACACCAGTGAACGAAATTACAGCACGCCGGAACTTGAAGCCCTCGCTCTTGTGTTCTCGGTACGTAAACTTTCAAAATTTCTTTTAGGTAAACACTTCATTATAGAAACAGACAATAGCCCGTTGACATTTATCACCAGTGGAACCCCAAGTAACCACAGAGTGGCAAGATGGTCCCTTCTTCTGCAGGATTATAGCTTCGAAATCAGACATATAAGAGGCTCACATAACTCACTGGCCGATCTTCTATCGAGATGTCCATACGACTCACCCAATAGCCAGGTAACACCCGAGCACATTGCAGATGGTGTATAAACTGCAAATTAAATGGTGCTCAACACCACAGCCAATTGTGACATCATGTCAGTTACGCTGTGAAGAACGGTGTGATAGGGAAGATTTAATCTCCCATTGTAAATAAATTGTGTACATACTATTATTATTATGCGAATGAATGTGTCGTATAATTGTGAGAGATGTGAAAGAATGCCATTAGTATTGTAAATATGTAATATTATAAGAAATAGGCACCACAAGTGTCACAGGACAGTACTACAGGACCCAAAGACTTGCCGAGCTTGAACAGCGTCAAGTAATCCTGAGTACATCTACAAAGATGGTCCACGACGTTTTAACAAGTACGAATGATGACCATGACAACCTAATCCGAGAATAAGACGGAAGAAGCTATCCAACAGCTGATGACAAGAACTGGGTGCTCCGTATATGTAAAGTCCATCTAGAACGGAAGACCTTGATGTGAATGTCAACATAACACATCTGTGCAACAACACAGCTCTACACTTCCGTTATATTTGCATATTAATTTGAAAGTTAGCAGACGATACTAAAATGTTTATAAATTTATGACAATTGTATGAAAATTTTGGTATGAAACATTTCCATATACGAAATTATATATGTCGAGTTTTGCTAGATGTAATCTCAGCATCGTAGCTTGATTTACTTTTTCACAATAGTGACCTTTTGTGCACTTTTGTCAATAAGTATCAAATTATGACACTAAGAAAGGAAATGTTACTTGTAATTTATTTTGTTGAAAGCATGATAAAATTACTGTCCCTAACTTTTGTACAATAACCAAGGGACATAACTAAAAATTGTTGGTGATGTGTAAATATGTATTGAAACTACCATGTTTGCCTTATGAGTAACACATCAATGTGACGTCATGTGTATATAGGGAAACTTGCCAAAACTGAAGACCTTCATTGGATATTCTATGAGATAAGGGTAGATGTCCAATGTCGGAGTTATCTTATAGGTAGATACTCACAGGCTAACCTGATTATTTGTAATTTTTGTTTTTGGTTGAGAGGTAGGGGCAAGTTAGCCGTAACCTACCGGACTGGCTGTGTCTCAGCGAGGTAAAATCCATAGAATTGATTGTACTTGACAAGTATGCTTGATGGGTAGGCATGGAGATTGTATGCATATTGTTTACTAATCACCTGTACATATTAAGAAAAACCAAAGATTTACGTCAGATGAAGTGCAAAGTTCGATTCTGACAAGATAAAGAACAGATATATAAAGTATATGAAAGGAAAACCTTTCATGAGAAAAGGGGGGGGGGGAGAATGTCAGAGTCTCACCCGGAGTTACAGCGCGTTGTCTGTACCAACGCCAGTCAATGCAAGGCTGAACTATGATAAACACTACAGTTATAACGCGGCGTCGTCGACAACGCCAGGCAATCAACACTGAGCGATGCTAAGCAGTCGGGGGTCAGCTGGAACACAGCGTGAACATTGGGGGTCACGCAAGCTGACTCGAGCACAACTGACGCGTGTGCTAAAAGGCTAGTTAGACTGGGCTTGGGCGCCGTACCGGACAGACGTGTGAATGCGGCCTGAGAGTTTGTGCATGTATTGATCGATAGCCTGTATGACCGTTGGAGATGGAACGCCTGTGTGTTTGACTTGTAAGTGGAGTGCATTGATGTATTATTATATTGATGTATTAATTGCTTGTATTTATGATCTATTTGATATTGTGGATTGTGATTGCGCGACGCCTGTATTGTTTCTGATGTGTGCAGTGCGCGAATAAAGAGCGCGAATTATATCATCGGTTAGTCGCCTCGCGTTATTTGATAATCATATTTAGTATCACACTTGTCAAGATACGAGCCACAGTTCTTGCTCTACGCAAGACTCTGACAAGTGCGCCATTGCTTTCTGAGCGACCGGCTCACATACCCTGTAAGTTACCAACGCGGCGAGAACCGCTACCAATTCTCGCGCAGGTTACGTTACTCACGAGAATATACGGGATTACGGAGAAAGACGTTAACTACTAGCCAGGGAGACCGGTCACAACTTCAATTCCAACCCAAAAAAAGCTAGTGAAAGTAAAGTAACATAACGGATTCAACTTCGGGTGAAGAGTGCAGCTGAACGAATAGAGCATCCATATCTGGAAAGAATGGCAGAGAATAGAGTGCGTAAATGGTCTGCGCGATGCTCAAAGCTTAGAAGAAAAAGCCAGGCGGACTCTTAATCAAATTGCTACTGGAATAATCAAAATACGATCTCTTCAAGAGGGGAACGGAACATGCATGGGAATTCCCCGAGTGTAGTGATGTTGAATCTCAAACCTAGTATTCAGTATTCCCACTTCATACCTTGCAGCGTTTGAGTATATGGTGCTAACCCCATATTTGTGGACAAATCTGCACTTGACGGAGGGTGTGGTCAATATACCAACGGATGCCTTTACTTTCCAGAACATTTTCTGTGACTCAATTTAGGCTAGGGAGACCCGGAAGGCGAGGTCAATTTGTTTTAAAGCTACCTCAATGGGGTTTCAGACACGTGATCATCGGGAAGGTAGGCAAGTGTGCTAGCCTCTACGCTACTGGGACTCTTTTATGAAGTAGATAGGGTATATTGAAGTTGTGGTCTATCAATATTGAGGATGTGTTTCATATTGAGGGTATGGTCTATATTGAGCACATGGTCATATTGGGGATTGATTCTTGCTATGGTGACATTCCCTCCCACATACCGCTAATGACGACCACTGAAGTATTTACTCATCTCATTAACCTAAAAAACAATAACTCATCAGGACTAGACGGAATCAGTAATCGAATCCTTCTCTATGCTGCACCGGCGATCTGCGAGTCACTAACTTTTATATATGCTCAATGTCTCACCAAAGGTCACTTCCCATCAGCCTTTAAAATTGCTAAAGTGTATCCTCATTTTAAAACTGGTTCATTAGACGATCGTCTCATGAGTAATTATAGGCCGATTTCAATATTATCCTCATTATCCAAACCGCTAGAAAAGCACATCCACAAAACAACACTAGAGCACTTACTTTGCCACAAACTAAAAGTTGACAGGCAGTCAGGATTTCGGCCAAAATATTCTTGTCGTACGGCCCTAACAAACATGATAGAAAACTGGCATCAAAATATTAAGAATAATACTCTATGTGGAACGGTGTTTATAGACTTTAGAAAAGCATTCGATATGATAGATCATACTATTCTAATTAAAAAACTAGAAACAATGAAAGTAAGCTTTAATATAGTGACATTAATAAACTCATTTTTATTAGACAGAAAACAAGTAGTATCACACAATAAATCTCTATCTCAAGCCATTACCATTAATATTGGAGTACCTCAGGGGTCTATACTTGGCCCTCTGTTATTTGCCATTTATATAAATGATCTTCCCTGATATCTGTCGTCGTCCTGCGATCTATTTGCAGACGACTGCACAGTATATACAAACGCTATCGATCGTAATGTGCTAGAATTATCCTTGCAATAGGAAATAAATAGTGTAGTTAACTGGAGTCATGCAAACCGCATGCAAATTGACATTTCTAAAACAAAAACTATGTTAATAGGAACCAGGCAAAGACTTCACACTCTAAACTCGTAGAGAACTCTTCAGCTGCACATTGGTAGCACGCCTATAGAAATTGTAACCGAGCACAAGGCACTGGGTCTTATCATAGATCAAAATCTATCCTTTAATTCCCATGTTCATGCTCTAGTTAAACAAATAGCCAAACAAGTATACCAACTTGCCAAAATTAAAAGTTTCCTTGACGAAAACACAAGAAAGATATTTTATACTTCCCACATACAAACACATATTGATTATTTCTCCACAATCTGGGATGGATGCTCCAAATCAATAATAAAATATCTGTATTCACTCCAGAAAAGGGCAGTGCGTTTAATCAATGGTGATAAGCTTACAGAAAATTCTAACCTATATGAACGTCTTCAGTTACTGCATCTCCACAAACGTCTACGTTTTAATAAGGCTAAACTAATTCACAAAATCCTATTTCAAAATGCTCCAAGCTACCTTTGGCCATTGTTTAAATATAACGCAAGACATAGCCAACGACTAAATATACTTCATGTCCCTAAACCTAGGATAGACTTATATAAAACAAGCTTAGCATACTCTGCCACTCAGTTGTGGAACAATCTTCCATAAGAAATCAAAGACACCACCAATCATTATACATACAGTCGCAACCTGTTTGAACACTACCTCAGGACAGACTACATGTCCCCATAAAACAACAACTACAACAACAACAACAACAACAAAAACAACAAAGACAATAATAATGGTAAATTATCTCGAACGACAACTAGCCAAAAAACATTCCCATATGTATGGCACGATACGCCTTCCTTGGGTATTTATAATGCCCATGTTAAACATTGCCTCAGTGAGTCATGTATTATTGATTATTTTTCATGCGTTTTAATGCTTATTGTTCTTTTGTTTTCAAATATTTGCTTCATAAGAGATGTTGAATGAAAGAATTATGAGAGGAAATAGAAAAGAAGGGCAGAATGTCAGACGAGCCTGCGTGCCCAATTCTAAACCCTTTGAAAATAAAGATTTTCGTTCGTTCGTTCGTTCGTTCTGTGAGGAAATTATGTATGTATATGTTGGGAGTGTGATCTATATTGAGGAGGGGCTCTGTATTAAACGCATGGTCTAAACTGAGTCAATGGTCTATGTAAAGGATATGATCTGCATATACAATATGTTCTATAATGAGGATACGGTGTATACTGAGGATATAATCTATGTTGAGAATATGTCCTATAATGACGATATGTTTTTTTTTTTTTTTTTTTTTACTCATTTTTTCCGTGACTAAATAGTACTCTAAGTCGAGAAACTAAGTCCACACAACTTGAGTTTGAATCGAAAATTATTTATTAGCTGGCGGACTAATCAGTTACGCGTTTGGTAATTCTGAAATCAATTAAGAAGCGCCTTAACAGGGAAGGATGGCTGCAGTGGATATCCAAAATCTTCTGTCCCTTGCTCCGATGGTACACTCATACATACTATTGTTTGTCCAATCTCTTGGTATTTTCAAATTTGTATCGTTGCCTACTTCTTGTTCATTGGCTTTCCATTTGGTCTTCCAGAGTAGTTTTCATCAGAGTTCATACTTTTATTTGACTAAAATATGTTATTCATCTCTTTTTATTTCTTCCGCCAGCTCTCTTTTCATTCCAAGTCTCAATAGAACCGGCCTGAAGCCAGTCAGTCATCATCAATTGATTATTAATGTTTCTGATTGACATGAAGTAGTGTTTAGTATATTAGCTCCCGTCTTTCCCCCATACGTCAACTAGGATATTATTCTATTGATGATAATATATTTTCCTTGTGATTCTTCTTCTGCTTCTTCTGCGTTCATCCGGGTTTTTTTTCTTTTTCGGACGTGATTGCGTTGTGCCTGTTTACAGCAGAGCTGCGTTCTTGCACCGTTAGGCCGACACATCCGACTTCTGCTGGCATTTGTTGACCGGGTTAACCTTCTCGGGCCTTGTGATTCAATAACATAGTTATATAGACCAGACAGTTAGCACGAAAATAAACTGGAATAGTTAGTTAATTGCATATTCTTTACAGGACGTCGCAGTCAACCCCGGCAATTCTTGTATGTTTGTGATTTCTTGGCCAGTTTACGTTCAGTAGTTTGCTTCTTGAACGACCGGCATTCAATTACATTGTATGAAAACAAGCGCCAAATTGCCTGTGGTTCGAAGGTGGTATGGGGGATTACGAATTGCGCCCGCAACCCCTTTGCCAAAGAGCCGGTTAAACTATAACAGAATAAGAATAATATTGTCTTAGAAATAACAAGTGGAGGAAGTGTACGTTTATTGGAAAAAAAAAATCACCCCCCCCCCTTTCAACCCCAACACCCCCCCCCCCCCCGAAAAAAGGGAAAGGGTAAGAAAAATACCCCACTTCAAATAAAAATAAATGAATAAAGTGGGCAAAATCGGTAACACAAAACTTAAATAGTAACTGTGAGTGAAGTTGCTGAAAGCAATTTATCCGTGCTACCTAGAAAGAAGTAAACATCAATTAGATCCTGTCATTACCAAGTACCCAAAAGTGTTCTTCAGCTGAGAAATGAAGTGAATGCTTTAATCGGTTTTCTTAACTAAATTGTCGATGTTTTGCAACATTAAAAAAGAGCTTTAATTTTCTTTTACTGAGTGCATAAGGATCTTTCAAAACATTCTTGAAGAAGAAATAAATGTCGGTACCAAACTTGGATTCTTCAACTATAATGTCAAACTGTTACAGCTGAATGTTTCAGAATAACAAATAGGTTGATTTCCTGCCCAATTTATAAAACATCAGTCGCCGCTCCGAGTAGTAGTAGTAGTAGTAGTAGTAGTAGTAGTAGTAGTAGTAGTAGTAGTAGTAGCAGTAGTAGTGGTAGTAATAGTAGTAGGAGTAGTAGTGGTAGTAATAGTAGTGGTAGTAATAGTAGTAGTAGTAGTAGTAGATGTAGTAGTAGTAGTTAGTAGTAGTAGTAGTAGTAGTAATAGTAGTACAAGTGGTAGTGGTAGTGGTAGTATAGTAGTGGTGGTAGTAGTAGTAGTAGTAGTAGTAGTAGTAGTAGTAGTGGTAGTAATAGTAGTAGGAGTAGTAGTGGTAGTAATAGTAGTGATAGTAATAGTAGTAGTAGTAGTAGTAGTAGTAGTAGTAGTAGTAGTAGTAGTAGTAGTAGTAGTAGATGTAGTAGTAGTAGTAGTAGTAGTAGTAGTAGTAGTAGTAGTAGTAGTAGTAGTAGTAGTAGTAGTAGTAGTAGTAGTAGTAGTAGTGGTGGTAGTAGTAGTACTACAAGTGGTAGTGGTAGTGGTAGTATAGTAGTGGTAGTGGTAGTGGTAGTAGTAGTAGTAGTCGTAGTAGTAGTAGTAGTAGTAGTAGTAGTAGTAGTAGTAGTAGTAGTAGTAGTAGTAGTAGTAGTAGTAGTAATAGCAGTGGTAGTTGTCGTAGTAGTAGTAGTACTAACTAACTAACTAACTAACTAACTAATTAACTAACTAACTAAAAGTATTTACTATAAGTTAGAGAAATAAAAGACAGACACCACTTCACAAAACGAAGAAAAGGCAAACCAAGCGTGAGTAAGTTTTCGCCACTTCTTGTTCGTATGCAAATAATAGATTAGCATATGGAATAGTCAAATGTAACGAGCTAGTCAGTCATGATGTGATTATCAAGAAACCATTTGACGAATGGATGAATCGGCTGTTAGTGATACTATTATTGCAGACTGTGGAGATCATATACTGTACCCAGATGAGTGGCCACACTAGCGTAACGGTCACTGCTGGGTCAGTAGTCGTAGGTTCGAATTCGCATCCAAGCGGTGTCTTTTATAAACTGACCTTTGTTTTCAGGTCGACCCAACCTTAAATGAGTACTAGGAAATATCTTGGGAGGCAAAGGCAGCCAATGTGATATAAGCTACATAACCCATCGAATGCTGATTGGTAAACATGTGGGGGAGCACCATATGCCTAATAGTCACAAGTAGTGAAAAAGATCGTTTACGTACTAACTATATTACTCAGCAGAATAAAGGCTATGAATAAACCCGAAAGATGGAGATGATTGCGATCATTGAGCGTTGATGTAGCTAACTGACACTAAAGTCATCATATAAATCACTGTGTCTGACCCTCGGTGCATGCTATTTAAAGCAGAAATTAAACAGATGTGGCATGAATGGTTGCAAAGAATATCCTTCTCGTTTACAATGATTTACAAGGATTTACATATCGGACCATTCTGGGATGCGAGGAAATGTGCAAGAGGATCTATTTGCTTCTGAAACGCATGCAACTGGAACAATAACAATGAACACGGGATATATTTTGAGAACTGTCTACGAACGATACCTGGCTGACGACACCGTAATAGATGCAGCAGCTCATGTAAAGATCGTCGTCCAGATTTGGTGCCCCGCTTAGAACACACTGGTCGACGCGTAAATCCATGCAGACAGAAGTCAGCAAATAAAGCTACCTTCTGATTTCCATAAGCTCAACTTATGAAATATAGGCTTAATAAACAAAAGTGAAGAGGTCCAATAAACAGAAGTGAAGAAACACTTAAGGACTGTGACTGTCACGAAAACCACTGAAGTTAACGATCAGATGATACAAATATCAGAGACAGTCTGATTCACAGCTGCAAGTTGTTTGTTACTGGCGGCGGTGAGATCAAAAGGTACAGCCGTCCTTGAGAATTCCCTGGGAGACGGAAAATATGACGAGGTTATTTTGCCGACTCGCAGGATAAAAGAGAGACGGATGCTGTAGTTGAGATAAGGGAGACAATAATTCTTGTGATGTTAGGGAAATGGATAGCCTGCCCCTGGGACCATCTGGTGTTGACATCAAAGGACGTCACTAGAACAATCCCAGACTGTTCGAAAAACCTAACTTGTTGCAGCGATTGTAAACAAGAGAGTTGGCCTAGACGGACGGTGTTTCGCTAGCTCTGTATGAATGTGGAAAACATCTACCGTGTTCGGGATTAATTAAATTTAATATACACGTGCCTGTCATGGTAAAATGTAGATGTGATTCAGGAGTAAAGCAGTGTTACATACGGTACTCCATAGATTGTATTTAGGTATAATTAATTTAGGATAGACTGGTGATAGTTAGAGTTTAGGACTTCAACGTAGTGTGTAGCGTTGTGGTTAGGCAGTAAAATAGTGTCGGCGACTGTAGGCAGCTGCATTGTAAAAACTAGCTAGGGTGATATGGTAATTAGCTCTGCTAGTGAGATTAGTGTAGTGGGGTGATATTTGGAGAGATTGAGGATGGGTTGGGAGATAGGGGAAATGTCCAATGGTAGGATCTTCCAGTGGGGTGCCTACTGGGGTTCTGCACTCTGTCTGGTTTTTCCTTGTCTTATCCTAATTCGGACCAAGGTGATGAGCTCCTCTGCTCCATGACAGAGTTTAGTTCGCTGATAAATATCTGAGCGAGGCCGTAGGCCTACACTCAGCTAGTAAGCTCAGTGACTAGTGCTCTCACCAGGTGTGTTATTTCTCTAACAGGTTCCCCGCCAGTTACGAGGAAGCTCTACACTGGTTTTGATGAAGTTCTACTCCGGGTAGGAAGAACACAAGATAAACAGTCAATGTTTTAATAAGATGACTAACTTCAGAGAAGAAAGTTTATACAATAGTGTTTATGCTGGGCCCATAATCGGGAGGGTCCACCAGAACATGGCTCAGTTGAGCAAAAACCATATAAACGATTCCTGTGTGATAGGGTTCACCTAGGATGGGTGATGTTCGTTTTTACACCACATATCAAATGAACACTAGGGATTAAAAAGGAACACTAAACGTAGCATTCACATGGAGTTGTAGATTCTAGTGGAATATTACAAGGGACATTGTGTTTGGGATACTCTAGACAATAGATAGAATCAAGTGTGTTACCAATAACAGTGATACCTATTTTCACAGTACAGGGATTGGTACATTTAAGAACTATAGGGACTTATAGTATGCAGTGGGTAACCGATCCATGATCAGTGTTAAACTATGGACTGTATCTATTTCGGATGATCATGTATATGGATTACCAAGTAGCTACCAGAGAAAGTCAGCGACTGGCAGGAGAGACACATCGCTCGGTAAGGTCTTTATGTGCTGAGCTAACGTGCTGTGGTGTAACCTTGCTAGGACGATCTGACTTGGCTCCTAATCAGCTGGTCCGATTCTACACACATTATAGTATCCGACACACATTCTTCGCATACACTTCTCACATACATTACACTTTTCTTTTAATAAATTAATTGTTATTAATTTTTAGAAGCTAGAGTTGTTGAGTATGTTGTGTTGGGGAAGAATGAGAGGGGGCATGATCCAGTGATGATAGAGAGAGAGAGAGAAAGAGGTGTCCATAAACTGATGGAGTGTGGTGGACGGAATCTAGTGGATTCTCCAGGATAATGATAGGGGGTTAAAATATAATGTGGGTGTTGATTCCCCTCACTCCAGGGACGACATTAAAGGTAATCCACGACAGTGACATTACAACATTGCTTACCATTGACCAGAGAGGTATCAGTGTGAGTGATGGCTATTATTAAGATATTAAGATGTGAGACTTTCGTGGCTATGTGGCAAGGGATGTGATTTGGAAATTCAAGTTGTTCTTAGACGTGGATCCTTACATTTCTAAGATGACTTTGTTACAACGTTATCAAACCATGAGATCGTCAACTTAGCGGTCGAGTTTACCAGGAACATAGAAAACGTTTGTGGAGAAACATGATCGCCTGCACTGGTCTAGACATAAAACGGTGACGAATATAATCTGCCACTCAGAATAGTGGAGTATCATTAAAATTATTGAATACAATTATCTCAGAAACATCCAGTACTGGACAACCCCAGAGGCCATTAAACCATCACGAGTAATGCATATACATATATCAATTTGCATCGATAGAAAACAATGAAATGGAATAAGCATAAGATGACATTAGAAACAGTTTAGGCAAAGCCAACTGCCATGGTTTAACAATTTTATTTTCACAAGGTCACAACAGGTGCCTAAAGGGAGAGTCAAAGATAACAAGAAAATCACAAGTGTATTATGGGACCACCGACGCCTGTGGCTCAAGGTCAGTACATGCAATTTCACAATCCAGGATACAATGTTAGAAATCAGCAGCAGACGATTTGGAAACAGACTGCCTTGTGTTGATTTTCCCAACGGTGTGAGAGTTTGTCGTTCAGAAAGTAATCGCAAACTCCTCAATGTAACATTGCTTTTTTTTTAAAGTCACATGTCCTTCACAGGACGTAGCAGTCAACCCCATCATATTTTGGCTGTTTGTGATTTCTGGGCAAGTTTACGTTCAGTAATTTGCCACTGCTTTCTGAACGACCGGCACCTATACCTTTTTCGAAAAAAAGCCAGTAACGCTGTGTTTCCAACCCGGGTATCATTTCATTGGCACCTTGCCGTCTTGACAGACGATAGTTTGTGCTTTAAAAAGGCATAATAACTTTTACCTATGGCGGTAGCGAATGTGACTGATAAGGCCAATTTGCGCTGTAAATGTCCGTTCACAGTGGGTGCATGTGAACACATGGTCATTTCCACCATCATGCACCATCTTACGTCTCAAACGCTCGGTGTGTGACTTATCTGCAATAATTTTCTCCTTTGTCTTTATTCCATTTCTGATCTTTGCCCTCCATGCAACACGTTCAGCGGCGACTTGCTCCCAATGTGCATTATCAATGCCTGTATCAATCAACTCCCGCTTACACACATCTTTGTATCGTAGTAGAGGCCGACCCTGAGATCTCTTACCCATCTGTAATTCACCAAAAAAGATGTCCTTTGGTATTCTACCATCATCCATCCTCCTAAGATGCCCTATCCATCTAAGTCTGCGAAGACTGAGCATGGAATAAACTGTCACACAACCTGATCTGTCCAATACTTCAGTATTTGTGATTTTGTCTTGCCACTTAATACCAAGAATTCTTCGCAGACACCGCATATGAAAGCTGTTTAAACGTTTCTCTTGGTGTGAGTAAGTTGTCCAGGTTTCACTGCCATAAAGAAGAGTACTAAGGACACAGGCTTGATAGACAAGGATTTTTGTTTTGGCAGTAAGATTCCTGTTCTCCCAGACTCTTTTTATTAACCTGTTCATTGTTGTTGCTGCCTTACCAATCCGGATGTTGATTTCCTGATCTAGGGATAATTTGCTATTTACCACTGATCCTAGATATGTAAAATGGTCTACCATCTCTAGTTCGTCGTCGTCAATAAAGATTGATGGTACCCCATGTGCACCTTGTGACATAATCTGTGTCTTCTTTTTGCTAATTGTTAAACCAAATTTAGAACAAGCATTGGAGAATGCAGATAGTAGACATTGCAATTCTTCCTCAGAGTGGGTCGTAACTGCAGCATCATCTGCAAAAAGCAACTCTCTGATCAGTACCCTCCTAATTTTGGTTTTGGCCTTCAATCTCTGAGCATTGTAGAGGCCGCCATCTGAGCATGAGTGAATGTATATACCACCATTCTGATCACGAAAGGCATATTTCAGTAGAAGTGAAAAGTATATTCCAAAGAGGGTGGGAGCTAGTACACAACCTTGCTTAACTCCACTCTTGATTTCAAATACTTCAGAAGTTGCACCATCAAACTTGATTATACCTTTCATGCCTGTATGGAACGATTCCACAATGGACAGAAGAGTTGGTGTGCAGCCAATCTTCTTTAGTGCCTTGAACAGACCCTCACGACTGACCAAATCAAATGCCTTTGTGAGGTCGATGAAGGCAATAAAAAGTGGTTGATTCTGTTCACGGCATTTTTCTTGCATTTGTCGCAATGAGAATATCATATCAATATTAGACCGGTTCTGTCGAAAGCCACACTGTGATTCGGGGTAGACTTGATCTCCTAGGACTTGAATTCTGCGCAGAACTCAAGTGTGGCAAATACTTTTCCAATAATACACAGAAGTGAGATACCCCTATAATTGTTGCAGTCGCTCCGATCGCCCTTGTTCTTGTACAGTGTTATGATGCTTGAATCTTTGAAATCCTGTGGGACTTGTCCTTCTCGCCAGCATAGCTCTATTAGCTGGTGGATCTGTAGAGTGAGTGTGTCTTGCCCACTCCTGATAACCTCTATTGGAATCCCATCCTTACCTGGAGCCTTGCCAGATGCAAGTTCATTTATAGCACACTTAACTTCTGTTATGGTGGGAAGTGTGTCCAGGTGGTTAAGAGTTGGTAGAGCCTCTATGGCGTTGAGGGCATCATCCGCTAGTGTGGTCTCACTTGAGTAAAGCTCCAAATAGTGCTCTACCCATCTGTCCATCTGCTGTTTCTTATCAGTGATTATTTCTCCAGTCAAGGTTTTCAATGATGCACTTCTTTTGATCACTGGACCACAGGCTTTCTTTATTCCTTCATACATGCTTCTGATGTTTCCCTTATCACTTGCGATTTGAATGGACTCACATAACTTGATCCAATAATCATTTTCACACTGCCTGGCAGCCTTTTGCACATCCTTCCTACTTGCCTTAGCTCACTCAGAGTGTTACGCGTTGGTCTTTCCTTGTTTCTTAAGAGAGCTTTCTTCTTCTTCTTATCAATCAAGGGCTGCAGAGTCTCGCTGTTTGCCGCAAACCAGTCCTGCCTCTTATGATCCACAGTGTCCCAAACCCCTACGGCAGTTTTATAAAGAGTTTCCTTAAGTTGACCCCACTTTTCATTTACTGTACAATTTTCTGGTGTATCAGTGAAAGCGTCTTCAAGTTGCTGTTGAAACTGAAAGCACTTTTCAGGATCATGAGTGTTAATAATATTAATCCTGGGGCTAGATTTGTGTTTAGCTGTGTAGATTCTCTTTGGTCTCAGTTTAACCCTTTCAACCCGGGTATACGGGATTACAAATCGCGTCCCTAAAACCATCGCTACGGAGCACGGTAACATTGCTAAGAAAATCAGTTAAAATGTTGGTGCATATTCTTTACAGGACGTAGCAGTTAATCCTAAATTTTTGTTTTAAATTTTGCTGTGTGTGGTTTCTTGGGAAGGTTACGTTCAGTAGTTTGTCACTTCTTTTTTAACGATTGGACTCATACCATTTTATAAAAACAAACGCAAGGCGGTTTGCTTCCAAATCGCCCGCGGTATGCGGGATTACGAACTACATCCGTAACGCCTTCTCCACAGGGCCGGCAGAAAATCACAAACAATCAAAAATGCTTGGTTAGATATGCTAACGTTATGGGGCCAGTGGTAAATAACGTGTGTAAACAACAACGTTGGCAGATGTATTTAGTACGCTTGGAATAAACGTAAGAAATACAAAGACACCTATCGCGCTGGTTCGTACACACGAAGAAAAAGCAATCCAACATGGTGCCTACGGGACAAACGGAATTTAAAAAAAAAAAGAATTACATTTTCTCTGTGAAATAATCTGTTGCAGAGACTTCTGACAGGATTCCATTAATCGATTAAAATTTGTTTTTAAAGGACAGTACAAATGTTCAGTTTTTGTAAGTGAAATGTTCCTTTCATATTTTTAGCACCCATTTGTGCAGTCTGTTGCAGAGCCATTTTTCAACAGTGTGAAAGGTGAAAGACAACTATGACGTCACACGGGTTAATTATTCCTTTGTTCGCTCGCTGACATTCGGTAATTTATCGTCACATTTTGTTTACGGCTATTTTTGGCATGCCGTGCATTATTGTGTTAGTACAGGAGTACAATGGGCATTCTTGCACTCCGATGATAGAGTGAGGATGGAGCTGGGTATTGTTAGAATATTACTTTGGTATGCCCACGCGCTGTTGTCCCTGGAGAATTCAACCGCCGAGCTGAACATAATAGTGTGTGGGTGTGAGTAAGTTGTGAGAAGGGCGTTGAAGACACGGTGTGTACAAAAAGCGGGGATGGGTTGGATGCGGTTAGGAGAAATGCTATTTTACTTATTAATCAAGAATTGTTAAATACTGGGAAATAACTGAGACCTTCAAGATAAATACATCAATTGGGTAACTGATTGTTATTCAATGACTGGAAAGAATATTTGGAGATACAAATGCGTAGCAAAGTCAAGGACTTGATTGTCGGTGAGGTAAATTAATAGTAGCAGACCGATGTAATTAGTAGCGGAACGTTGTTAATAGTATGGGGATTATAGTCCGTTTACTTTTGTCTGCCCCAATATACAATTCCATATCTCAGTAACCAACTGAGGGAAAATGATGAGATTTAGCATATAACCTTATCATTATGTCCACCCAACATAAAAAAATTTTTCTTCTGGAGATTGTACATTGCGGTATATAATTTATGGGTCAGAGATGAAGTGCATATTGTTAAATGTATTACACCTTCACACGGAAACATCAGCGCTCAATAGTTGATTTTCTCATGATACACCAGATTGACCTTATGACAAGAGCATTGCGTAGTGGAACGGGGAGTGTTCAGAGGTGTCGTCAGTAACGTGGGTGCTTTCACGAAAAGTGATAATCAACCCCAACATTTATTCTCTGTGTTTTTAAGACAATTTTTTAATTAAGTAATTTGTCATTGCTTTATGAGCGGCCGACGCCTCATAAAGTCTAAATCAACGCAAAGTTGGCTGCTTCCAAATCACCTGCGGCTGATTTTGAACCTACAACTCTGTATGACGAGGAATTATGAAACTGTGATCTCACTATCCCTCAAGCCACATCGCCGATTAAAAGAGATAGAGGGGGAATCTAAATACTCCAAGAAAAAAAAAGAGTGTAAGGCAGAGGTGAATAATATGGGGAGGCCACGGAGATAGCAGGTGATGAGAAAAGGATCGGAGTTCTTGGCGTGAGTTGGTTGAGGACCTACACTCCACCGAGAGGATAAGAAGAAGCAGAAAAAGAAGAATTATGAAAAAAGGGAAACTAACAAAAGACTTACGAGACTACACAATAAAACCGTAAAGTTCGCGCGTGCACGCGCGTGTGTGTGCGTGTGTGCGTGTGTGTGTGTGTGTGTGTGTGTGTGTGTGTGTGTGTGTGTGTGTGTGTGTGAATATATTCCGAAAAAGTAAAGAATAAATGTATCGCATGTCTGTGTGTTCACGACTACCTTCAATGCAAGTCCTCTAGAGCTGATTTTAAAAAATCTCTTGGTCTCGTGTGTAACCACTCATGGACCACCTGCTGTATCTCTTCACAGAAGTTACCCCGTTTTGAAACTTCATACTCCACTCAAGCACTTGCTGGACTGCCAGGCATGCATCACCACACTGGACCTTCATTTGCCGATGAATTTCTATAGGTTTCACCTTTCACTGACTAAGAGAAGAAAAAAAAGAAACTGGTTACAGAGTGCTGCTCCTCTTTAGTGCATGTTAAAAGTGGAGCAGGCATCTTTATAAAGTCCTTAGGACTTCACGTTCTTCGTCTGCACCGCGATGTCAGGTGTTCAACACTCTTGACATCCTTAACAACAATATTGACAGGTTACAAGACAATGGTATGGTTATTGTAATTTCTACCACACTTTTACGGTTTTCATTTTAAGCCCCTCGTAGAAATGAATATAACAGCAATGCCGGATTAGAACGGGTCTATTTGAACTAAATGCTTAGTCATTACAATTTTAATTATAGCCATTATGTGTAGCCATTTGTACAAAGAAACTAGATAACACCGGCCTGGGTAGGGAAACCTGATCAACTGGTCACGCGTTAACAGTGAGAACTCAATTGCTCTCAATATTGGACATTAAACTAATGGTGAACTCTAGGATTGCTGAATGTGTTGAATCGATCAGATTTTGTTCAACTATGTACAATACCATAATGGCCTGTGCGTTAGTCGTTTCATCACACATACGACTTTCTGTCTTTTGTTGGCTTGGCATAGTTTGACATTATCTAAAACTCCTGCGGAGTGATAGTGGGAGATGAGAAGGTGACGAAACAGTGAAGGAATGTGAAAAACGATAAAGAAAGCGGAGATGGGTGTGTTTTACTTTCTCTGTCATAAACATTGCCTTACTGCTCTTTTCCTAAATTCCAAAATATTCATAGTTTATCAATTTCATTGTCTCTGGGCCATGGGCTGGAGGCTTTATAAGGCACTCTTCC
The DNA here is from genome assembly GCA_963921405.1 of Cepaea hortensis. Classification (NCBI taxonomy): domain Eukaryota; kingdom Metazoa; phylum Mollusca; class Gastropoda; order Stylommatophora; family Helicidae; genus Cepaea; species Cepaea hortensis. The sequence goes on along the minus strand of OY992877.1, from coordinate 95,508,159 downwards.
GAATAACGGTCCTAAATTATTTAGCATAAAAAAGCATCCCTTACAGGGCCTCATTAGGTGATGTAATTTTAAAAAAAAAATATTAAACGCTACGAACAAAAATATAGAACTGAGAAAATGGAATTACGTACCAATAATATTTCACAAGTATATGTTGAAATTGTGGCACAAAAGTTGTAAATACTGTTAGAAAGCATGTTCTTTGTGAAAAAATTGTACATATCGGAACTAACATTGAATGTGTTGTCGATCACTTCCGGTTCAGTGTGACGTGGACGGCTAGACCGATCGATTCCCCCCCCCCCCCCGCGTTTCCATCCTGTTTCAGGATATTGCGGTCAACACCAGCATCTTTCAGCTGTATGTTGATTCCTAGGCTAGATTACGCTCATCAGCACGCCACGACTTTCTGAGCGACCGGCTCCATACTCTCATAAGTCACTTTTGCATGGATGCAATAAATGTTTTTGGGTTCCGAGGGCCCTCACAGTCGTAGGAGTGTATACCTATCAGTTATATGTGGAAATAGATACACTCCGAGGACAGTCAGGGCCCTCCACATTTATTGCATCAATCGATCGGTCTAGCATTCCAAATCACAATGAACCGGAAGGGATCGACAACATCAACTAATGAGGCCCTGTAAGGGATACTTTTTACACTAAATAATTTAGAACCTTTATTCGGAAGAGTGACCTTTAGAAAATGAAATACACCCTTAAAACCCGCAGAGATAACATGATCAAACGAGAGTTAATTCCAGTCGTTCCCCATGAAAGTAAAGGTCTCTTTTACACGTTTACGGCACACTTGGCATATAGAGCGAGACCCATACATTTGTAGACCACAGTCCAAACGACACTCAGTGAGGGGCTTTGTCGAAATTTCGCTGACCGGCTTTACTGACCAAGACATTACCAGGTACCCATTTAGTCTGCATGTAATGTTCTTTATAATACAGGGTGCATTTTTAATGACTGTGCGGCGTTCGAAAATATTGCCGATCCAAGTTTTGTATGTAGCTATTATGTTACATGAAATTTACAGAGGGTGAATAAATAACTTCGCCAGCAATATTTTCAAAAACTGCACAATCATTAAAAATACACCATATATAAATCTTCGTAGTTGTGACGTTTCAGTAGCATTCTTGCACGCCGCACTAGTGTTTCAGCTTGCAGAGGGGAAGGAGAACTGTGCAATACAGAACCAGTAAAGATGGTACTTCGTTAATGGGGCAGTATGAAAGTCTCTAAACCCACCTCAGTCTTGTTGATGCAAGGCTCAAACGACATGCATGCTAATGCAGCGGATTTAAGAGTTAACACCCAGACTTCCAGAGGATTCATCAAGAAATCCATTTGTTTTCCCTGACTTCAGCATCCTGTTATATTGCTACACAGAGAGTGTTTTGAACAGAAAACTTGATGTCACTGAAAGACAATATGAAGTTAATTCACGCGTATTGATTTGAAGTGATAGACGACAAGAGAATGAAAAAGAAATCAGTGGACAACTGAACACATTGAAAGTTATAAATACACAAGGTGTGTAATTCTCTTACATCAGATGGAAGATGCATACAGAGAATGAAGAACAGAATAGGGGCATGCAACAGCAGCATTTCAGAAAATGAAAAGTATCTTATGCTATAAGTCACTATCAACGAATGTAAGAGAGATAGTGGTGAAATGTATATATATATATATATATATATATATATATATATATATATATATATATATATATATATATATATATATATATATATATATATATATATATATAAAACCTGTTTTGCTGTATGGCACTGAATCTTAAAATGTAAATGATAACATTAGGAAAAACTTAGAAGCAACATAAATGTGGTTCCTGAGATGAATGTTGCGAATTCCTTGGACTGCCAGTGTAACTAACAACGATTGCCTGAAACAGGCTGGTGAAACTATAACATTATATACAACAATAAAAAAAAGAGACAGAAAGCTTTCTTTCGTCATATGATGAGAAAAGAGGCATTGGGGAACCTTATGACAACTGGAAATATCAAAAGGAAGAGAGGCAGAGGCAGACCAAGAGAAATGATGCTGGATGGACTGAGACGGTGGCATGGGGAATATCATCAGCAGAGTTGATGCAGAACACCAAAGATCGAGATCTGTGGAGAGACATGAACGCCTACGCCAGCTGGCAAGGCACTTGACGATGGTAATGAAAATGTAATCTTCATGTAGAGATTGTAGTGGAGATCTATCTTGAACTGAAGAGGTTAGTTTCTTTTTCTTTTCGTTCGTTCACTTTGAGCTCGAGCTTAATCCACACCGGACTTATTGTTGCGTTATGGTCAGCTTTCCCTATTTCCAGTGTCCCTCGCCATCAGGCGAATCCACTACGACGTCTGAGGTACTTGAAATTTACGTACCCAAGTCAAGGACAAGAAGTCAACATTTCAGTCCAACTAAAGTCGGAGTGAATTAAAAACAATTAGGTATATTTAGCTCCTACGGAAAGAAGAGGCATAATAGACACAGACACAATGTACGTACCTTACCAAAAAAACTCCACCTTAGGTGAAACATCCAAAAAAACCATAAACAAAAACAATCAATAAATATATAATACTGAAGTATTAAAATAAAACAATAAGTATTACAGGACAACAAAGCACGGTCGACGTTTCGGTTATACAAACCTTTATCAAGGACAGGACAACACAAACAGATAAAAAGCTAAATAAAACACAAAATAAAAATAAAGATACAACACAGATTCTAGTTGGCAGGAAAGAAACAACAATGGTGGTTTAAATCGGTTCAGAAGGGCGCTCTTGGGCTACAAATGTTTGTGTTGCCAAATGGTGTGCAAACAGTCGGAAATGAATAAAATACAGGGAAAATAGCAAAGTTATACCATGGCATCAACAACCGTATTGATTCCTGCTGGGTGAATGCAACCCAGAGAATTTATTAATTGGCTTTCAATTTTAAGTCTAATGAAGTTGTTACAGAAGCAAGGTTTCAATGCAGTGACCCATACATCATCGAGTCCATTGTGGTTAGAAGAATTAAAATCCCCGGGAAGTTTAACCCGGTCAAAAAATGCCCGCATAAGTCAGACGTGTCGCCTAACGGCGCAATAACGCAGCTCTGCTGTAAACAGGCGCGACGCAATTACGTCCGAAAAAAAACAACTCCGGATGAACGCAGCAGCAGAAGAAGAATTAAAGTGGTTAGGGACAGGTTTGTCAGCGCCTTGATTAATGTCTCTAAGGTATTCCCTAAAGCGATCGGCAAGGCGTCTGTTAATTTGACCAATATATTTCATGTCACACTGTTTGCAAATGATAACATATATAAGATTTCGGGATGTGCAAGTGAAAGAATCTTTCAAGGAGAAGGTGTCTCGGGGGGGGGGGGGGGGGATGTAATTGCCGTTGTCTGAAAAACGTATGGGCATGTCAGACAATTCTTACAGTGGCATTTAAATGTACCCACAGTTGAAGTATCTGTGGGGAGGCGACTGTGGACAAGGTGGTCCCTGAGACTCTTGTTCTGGCGGAAAATTACTCTAGGGCCGTTAGAGAACACCGCACGAGTGGTTGGGTCAGATGCCAGGATAGACCAGCGTCGGAGAAAAATATGCTTGATGGCATGGGCATGTGGATGAAAGGTGCGGATAAGTTTAGGATCATTGTTAAGAGGTCGCGTATTTTTTTGACAAGGGACATTTCACGCGAGACCTGTGTTATACAACAGAAAGCTGTGGTCAGAATGTGCTCTGGGTAGGCCAGTCTGTGGAAAAAGTCCAGCATTTCATGGGCTTTCTCTAGGAAGTCATTATCACACTGACAGATACGACGAAGACGGAGTAGCTGGGAATATGGGATAGAATCTTATTTTTCTTTTTCTTTTTCTTTTTTTCTAAAGTCGGAGTGGGTTTGCCTGATGACGAGAGACACTGGTAAAGGAGAAAGCTAACCCACACGCAAAAATCAACCCAGTGCACTAGAAGAAGTAACACGTATATGGACTGCGCTTGAGTTCACAGCGATTGAACGTTTAGAAATAAAAAATATTATTTTGCCCTGCGTTCATGTTCTCAGTTGAAGTAATATTTACAAAAAATAGTCTAATTCTTCAACTATACAACAAGGTAGACTGGGTGACTTATCTCTACTGAGTATACAAGTAGAGGTGTTACCTAAGATTAGTTCTGATGCTCTCAGTAAGGGCTTGGTTACTGAATATATTACGAGAAAGTATTTCAAATGTAAAGAATGTGTAAGTAGTAAAATAAATACACTTTCTTTTCCATCTCACTGCAAGTTTTGTGTCCCTTCGGAAAGTAAAATATTTATTTCTCTGTAAACGGCGCCTTAGTGGGTTAATTCAAACACCCGTCAGCTTGAATTAAATTTTGACTTCTCGTTGAGAAAGCATTGGCAAACTACTGAACGTAACAGTTCCTAGTAAACCATGAACAGTCAAAGTCAGGGGTTGACCGCAACATCTTGAACAAGGACATTCAACATCTCTCTCTCTCTCTCTCTCTCTCTCTCTCTCTCTCTCTCTCTCTCTCTCTCTCTCTCTCTCCCCTCGCCTCCTCTCTTGCGCTCTCTCTTTCTCGTGTGTGTGTGTGTGTGTGTGTGTGTGTAAAAGAGGCACCAAAATCTGTTAAGTGCGTAGGGCATCAAAATGTCGTAATCCAGCACTGCCGTAAATGTCATTTCCTGAGGTTTGTAGACGTGATGAATGTTGAACCCGCTGCGACATTGCAATTTGCCTTCTTTTATCAGATGAGTAGGAATTATCAGAATTCATGCAGCTCTGGAGGAGGCCCAAGCCTCTCAAATGGACAACAATGATTTTCCGTTGTATAAAACCCCAGCTGCCAAATCCAATTCATCACGAGCAAGTCTGTAGGACAAAATAGAAATAAAAATAAAATAGCTAGCTAAGATTTAAAAAAAAAAGTTCTTTGTCTATAAAACTGGTTCTTAATTTCTGGCTCGCAACCACAAACTGCTGACAAGGTGTTTCCTGGGTAGACTTAGTAAATTTTGCTGGAATTATTTTTAAATAACATTTCAGCGCAAAGCTTTTAGTATAAACATAAAAGCAACAATATAAATAAAATAAATTATACGCATACAAATAAAATTTTAAAAATAATAACCAAATATTAGCATTACATATGAGCAATAGTAAACTGTAAATAACGATTTTACTTTTCGAAAGTAACAAACCATGCAGTAAGATATAAAAGAAAATACATTGTTTTGCTACTTATGTATTTTAAGTCGTGAACTTAAACAATCCGAAACAAACACCAATGTTCACGGACAAAGCTACTTGCCAACCAAAAGATTAAGAAATTGACAATGTCGCAAACTTTGAAAATCTCTGCTTCATTATCAACAACAATGAGGAGACGGTTCAAAAGAAGGTAGACGTAGACAGGTCATAACAATGCAGAGTTTAAACAGTATTGAGAACCGCTGGCACAACACCAGTAAACAAATTATAGTAACATTGTGTGGAGCATACATTTTCCTGTTGCAACATACGGATGTGAGTCTTGGAACATTTCGCAATCACTAAAGACGAAAATTGGAGCTATTCAGCTGAAAATTTTCAAAACAGACATACACCGGGGATCTAATAGAACATAAAATACCGACATTCTACATTATCTGAACATGGAAAAATAACTGCCCATAATCACCATCATGTCTCGGAAAACTGAACACTTTGGCCATGTTAAAAGCCACATTGGCTTGGAATACTTTAGCCATGTTATAAAACCCAACGTGGCTTGGAATACTTTAGCCATGTTATAAAACCCACAGTGGCTTGGAATACTTTAGCCATGTTATAAAACCCACAGTGGCTTGGAATACTTTAGCCATGTTATAAAACCCACAGTGGCTTGGAATACTTTGGGCATGTTATAAAACCCACAGTGGCTTGGAATACTTTAGCCATGTTATAAAACCCACAGTGGCTTGGAATACTTTAGCCATGTTATAAAACCCACAGTGGCTTGGAATACTTTAGCCATGTTATAAAACCCACAGTGGCTTGGAATACTTTAACCATGTTATAAAACCCACAGTGGCTTGGAATACTTTAGCCATGTTATAAAACCCACAGTGGCTTGGAATACTTTGGGCATGTTATAAAACCCACAGTGGCTTGGAATACTTTGGGCATGTTATAAAACTCACAGTGGCTTGGAATACTTTGGCCATGTTATAAAACCCACAGTGGCTTGGAATACTTTGGGCATGTTATAAAACCCACAGTGGCTTGGAATACTTTAGCCATGTTATAAAACCCACAGTGGCTTGGAATACTTTAGCCATGTTATAAAACCCACATTGGCTTGGAATACTTTGGCCATGTTAAAAGCCACAGTGGCTTGGAATACTTTAGCCATGTTAAAAGCCACAGTGGCTTGGAAAGAATAGTGATGGAAGGGCTTCTGGAAGCAGACGCAAGGGTTGCGACAGAGAAATGGCAAGAGATCTAGACAATTTGCACCGGTCCACGAGGACTTCCGCGAAGGACCTGCTACATGATGATTCATTTCAAAACGATCATAACGCAATTCTACCAACTTGTACCACTTATTGTTAATGAACGCCATGACGTGACTGAAGGTCTACCGGTGCCGATATTATAAATAACTGTAACAATCCTGCTATGTTAATTGATTCAGTGCCAAACAAACAGTAGTTGAGGACCAAACATAGTGCATAATCAAATTATAAAGTACTGTACTGTAATGTAAATTTCCATTCACCGAGCTTTAAAATTGCGGAAGATGCCACGAAATAAAACAAATAACACTTTGTCTCTAGTGCGGTGATATATCGTCCTTCTGCCCAAATGGGACGTCACCTTTGGCGATATATTATCCTTGAGCACTGGATCAGTTAATATACATTTCTCTTCTTCTTTTAGCCCTTTATACCCCATATAGGCATAGTCCTTGAACCAACACACACCCAGGCCTTCCTGTCCTTAGCTATCATATGTATTATCTTCCATGTCCATCCAATGTTATTCCTGTCTGCCTCAACTTCTCTCCTCCTTGTATACTTAGGTCATCCTCTATTTCTTTTACCCTGTGAGTTGTAGACAAAGCCTCTCTAGTTATGCTTTCCTCGAGTTTTCATAGTGTATATCCTATCAAATTCCAGCGTATTTTCCGCACCTCTTAATTCAGCAGTATGTTTCTTAGTTCTCTCCATTACCTCCACATTGGTGATTATATCCTATCATTGCAGTTAGTCTGTTTTGCGCAGGCACTAGTTACACTTTAAACAGGTGTTATAGATAACGGCAGTTCCTAATGCAGATACCTGACATTTTAGGCTCTGGCATAGTGAGGTGAGATGACCATTTGCTTGCCATCTCGCCTTCCCATTTCAGAAAATTTTCTGACATGCATGTTACGTAGCTGTATCGACCTGGTCGAACAAGAGAATCCTGCTACTGTTGGCGTTTGAAACTGGGCCACTGTTATAGAAGGCAAATGGACTAATCACTATGCCACTATAACTGCCTTTGACTATTCTAAAACAATGATAAGACTTTACTATCAAAGCAGAAAACATTGGCGCCGGAGATTACATCTAGGAAACAATGCCATGTGTGGCATCTGCAATGTGAAGCTTAAAGTAAAGCCATTTGGGAACTACAGAGAATTGTGAAAATGACAAGACTGAGGGGAAAGAACAAAGGGAAGGCAGAGAAGTAAATATCTGGGTGCTTGGCCACATGACATGGCCGAGATAAGAAGACGGAGCTGATCTAAAACTTTGGTGATCATATGAGATGTCGAAACATGACAGCCTACGCTCGTCGGCATGATACATGATGATATTCATTTACGGACTCACGCTGCAGGGTATATTAGGTAAATATTGTTAGCCTAATATTTGTAGAGTGAACAGATACAATGAGTGATATTTTAAATGAGAAAATCGCTGAACGCTTTAGTTCACTCGAAAAACCATTTCAGCTGTAATTCCAAAAGACTTAACACATCAACAAGCTGAGGCCGTACGAAACCCACTGTTCGATTTTATTACTGTAACAAGATTCCTGATGAATAATTTGTTAGATACAAGAAACCATTCCTGGGCTAACCCAGCTCTGATGTTTGTTTTTCAGTAATATTCAAATATCACCAAGCTTTCAAGTCATACTTCTGTTGTCCTCAACAGTGAGAATCCAGAATGGTATGGATGTTTCGCTGCTGCCGAGCTAATACGGGAGCTAAGTTAACTGCATATCCTTCACAGGACGTCGCAGTCAACTCCAGCGTGTTTGGCTGATTGAGATTTCTTTGCAATATTACTTTCAGTAATTTGCCATCGCTCAAACTTGTAAAGGAAACGTATACTGGAAACAGCAAGCTGCAATAAAGATTGATAATGAAGTAGGTCAATATCAGCCTTTTAAGAGAGGTATGCGGCATGGGGGTGTAATGTCTCAAGATCCCCCCCCCCCCCTTTATACAATGCAATTTAGAAATACACATTAGCATCATATCTATTACATTAGATCAGCGGATGATATTGTATTGATTGCAAACAGTATGGAGACAAAAATTTCCATCAGACTGAAGATGCGGGACAGAGATTAAGAATAATAGCAAACCAGCATAAAATGAAAAGTATTTTATAGGATAAGCTTCCGTTACTGAATGTCACAAAGAGAATACACAAATGTTGTATAGAACTTGCTCTGGTGATGACATTGTATGTTGGAATATCAACGATGGGTAGCATTGGCATGTGTAATTGTTTTTAAGTCAGAACGTCTTCTTGAACGTTTGTGCATCTACAGCACTAGCCATGAAGGTATGTATTACAACAATACAGCGGACTGGTTTGCTTAAGATAAACTATGCTAACCATCAAGCAATTTTGTCCAACGATATTACACACGTCTATCCTTAAAAGTCTGCTACGAAATGGCTCGGCCATTCTGGCATAAATTTGACAAATTGATGAGCCCCTAACCATAATTAGATAACCCACGAGGAAGAAACAATCTGTTGAAACTAGGGTTATAAATACAACACCAGCATACATTTACCCCAAAATTTGCTGACAGAAACTAAGAATCTTTGAGTCTTACCACATGTGGTATACAAAAACGTCTCTACTAACATCTGTCTATTGAGGCCCTTAAAATTACAAATCCCTAATAATTACTGTTTAAGTATCTTACTTAGTGTAGGAGTAGAAAAGAAAACAGAGCCTAATTTATTTGGCAGTATGTTAAAATTTGGCCTTAGGTTTCTTTCACGTACCTGGCAAGACCGGGACTGATTGTAAAACAAAGGCTCAGTGTAGCCATTTTTGGTCAGTGCAACACAAAGAGCAGACATGTAAAAGTTTTCCCGTGTGATGGAAGGCATTTTTGCCTTAAAAATATATCATTCTCTGCAAACCATGGTACGTTAAATCTACATTATTAATACGTATTTATGTATTACATATACCAGTATGTTTAATTAAGAATTAGTTAGAATGATAATTCAACAATTCTTGTAAACTAGAGTCTGATTTGATTTTTAGTACTGAAGCACATGTGTGGGCCACGCTGTAATTTCTCCTATGTTTTACAATTTCAAATCCCTATGTTAAAACCTTTTATAGGCATTGTGACATATATGTCATCATCCCTCAGTCTTTTCCAGCAGACGGCTATACGCGCTATTAAAATTTCGACGGGAGAATTAACAAAACTAACTTTTGTTTGAATTAAGGCCATTGATTGGCCGAGCCCGGAAACATAGGCTGAAGCGAGACAAAGGCTTGGTAGACAAAGGCGGTCTCATCAATCGCCATGTTTTCTTCAAGTTAGCGGGTGACCCATTGTTAATGGGTTAATTAATAGCCACTTATTCTCTGCGTTTTAGGTGAGCATTATATTATATAAAACATATCATGTTATGTATTAGGATAAATGATTTGATGCAACTAATATCATGATTGAAGTTGTGTGTGTGAAAATTATGAGAATCGCTTTCATTGAAAAGTTGGTTTGCGTCACGCAGCCTGGACATCGCCATTTTGTCCAGTCAGCCTTCATAAAGCGTACAATATAATCTTGCTATGAGTTACCCTTCTGAGATGATTTTGTGAACTTACTTTATTCCTATATGCTTATTTTTCACAACTGGTCTCTGTGATATAAAGTGTTTTTTCCTGAGTGCATATTTTGTATTTCTGCCCTTATGGTAGAGAAATATTGCTATCTGTACAATTTTAATAGTTTGTTAGAGAGAGAGAGAGAGAGAGAGAGAGAGAGAGAGAGAGAGAGAGAGAGAGAGAGATTCTCGCTGGACTTTTAATGCACTTAGCAGTTAATCTTTTGTTTACATTGTTGTAAATACACAGAGGTGTGATTGTCTTGTAGTCTTTTTCATAAATGATGTTATGGGATTTTCATTTTTTTATGATATACATAATCTCAAGTGAATGCGAAAAGATTCCCATGATTTCTCTTCTATGAGTATTTTACCTTTTATGCTCATGATTGTTACTGCTTAATGCGGTTATAAGATTGTCATTTGGTATGATATATCTATATATAATATATAATCTCAAGGGAGTGGGAAATGACACCATGCTCTTGTGTTTTTACTATGAGATGTTGGGTAATACCCACTAGAGAGTTCATACCATGTTTAGTAAAAGTCTAACAAGTTTTCTGTTATTCATCATATATATTATATGTATATTCTATTCATGATGTTACTGATGGAGTAGATCTTTTAACTTCACCCTAGTGGGGGACAAACACATGATGATGATGATGATGATGATGATGATGATGATGATGATGATGATGATGATGATGATGATGATGACGATGATGATGATGATGATGATGATGATAATGATGATTATGATGATGATGATGATGATGATGGTGAGGATGATGCAAGAGGAGATTTATAAATTGTTTACATGAGGCCATTGTCTCAGGGATTTCGTCCATGTTGTGACAGCGGTACTATCAGGACGGTTGGGCGGTTAGGATGTGAATAATCCCCCAGGAAGCTCCAGTATCAGTCCAGAAGAGATGTACCTATTGAGTAGATACCTTGCTCACTTTTGGAGTGAGACCGAACTCTACAGTAGGCGACAAGTGCTAGGGAACTAGCTACACCTTTCTTTCTTCGTCCCTTTTGTTTCCTCTATTTTTATTATTATACACTGTTATCAGAATGTTTATTTTATTATTTACACTGGTATTCGTGGCTTAGAGGTTATGACTTTTCTCCGTAATCTCGTATACTCTCGTCGGTTAACGTGATGACGGTTCAAATCAGCAGTGGTTCGAATCGCATTGGTGACTTGCGGGGTATGTGAGCCGGCCGCTCAGAAAGCAATGGCAAACTACTGAGCGTAATCTTGCCAAGAGATCAACATACAGCTGAAAGATGCTGGTGTTGACAGCTAAGTCCTGTAAAGGATATGCTAAAAAAAAAAAAAAAAAAAAAAATCAGAGTATATATTTTATTATTATACACTGTTATCAGAATATGTATTTTATTATGATACATTGTTATCAGAAGTTTGGGTTGTATTTCTAATGTATATCGACCCTGTTTTTTCTTCACTCTACATAGGCGCTAGAGATGCGTCTTGAGTATTGGAACCGAAGTTAGAGTCAACTTATTTGGATTTAGAGGCAGGAAACTGGGTTATCAGCATACCCTAATATTCTACAGAGAGTGCTGGTTACTGCCACACACCCTGAACCTGAATGTCAATGCCTGGATAATTAATGGATTTTGAATATGCTGAAGAGGATTCCCTACCTCTGGGAACTTACAGATGGTGTTAATCTTTTCAATGTCTGCAAAGACATGAGGCATGCCTGGTCTAGATGGTTTTCAGCGTATACCCTCTTCTAAAAGTCACCGTCTGATTCCACGTTCAACTGTCATATTCCAGAGGCTCATGGATAGTCTGGAATTCACCATCATTTACCAGTATGGATTTACCAACTGATTTTGTGGCCTCCCAGCTTCCTTTGAATCTTCCCATCCATCATATCCAAGACACAGACAATCAAGCACTATACCAACTCCCGGTCAATCAAGTCGTATATTCAGCTGAAGAAAGAATAACCTACATCTTAACCCAGAGAAGGGCGGGAATATTTATGCCCAATTCAAGTTAGTTCTGTCAGGAAATTCTAATGGATAATGTGATACCACTCCTCATCCAAAGATATACTGAAAGTGTTTGTGCCTGATCCTGATAGAATCAATCACATGGACTCCTGTTTGTCACGCCACGCCAGAACGCTTCAGACTCATATCTGTCTGTTATACCATCCCGGAATGCTCCTAGCCCAGTACTTAGCAGCTGTGACTTTGGAGATTACAGTATATCCACTTTGGATTCATATGGATTACTCCTACATGTTTTTCGCTTTGGATATATGATCCGGAGATGGAAGCTCCGTGTGTGTGTGTGTGCAATCCCCAATTTTCTGAATAGGTGGATATATGCAAAGCAGCTGTTTCCCTGGATTATAGAGAGTGTGATTATGGCCAGACTTTTTTCTAGTGGATATTGAAGGAGAGGGAGTCATCATCAGACCCATAGGATATTTCTAGAGACAGATTAGATAGATTTTCTTTATCTATTTCTTTGTATGGATTATTTACTTTGTTTGTGTTTGACACATGTATTGGTTGTGAACCATTTTTGGGGACTTCTGTTATGGTTGTATACTTTGTGTGCATTGCCTGAAATATGATACTTTTTTCATGTATATGTCACCATAATGTAGCCAACAGGGTTTTCCCAGAAACCAAATATTTTCACAATACAGTTGTTTGTTTGTTTGGTTTAACCAAGCCTTGAAGTTACTTCATTGTTAACCTGTTGTTCCAAAATTGATGTTTATAGTCCAGTTATGGTTACTGTTATGTGATACAGTGAGTCATTGTACTGTTTTGTCTACCAGTGGCGGTTTTCTTCTGTCATGTAATCCAGTTGTTGCGTCTAACATTGGTTGTTGTCCCTCTGTTGTGTAATACTGTGGATGTGCATGACAGTGGATACTTGTCATTGTTTATATATTTATGGGAGATTAAATGTGGGGCGGGGCACTTACACATAGACACACCTTCTGGGTAGAGTGATTAGTACTCGGGTGTCTGTGGTAGAACTTCCCGGATCTCCCAGCCTTCTATTGGAAACATTTCTTCTATGTTAGTGATGAACTTGCACCCTTTTCTGCCTTGTTCAATGCTTGGGGGTTTTACGAGCCAGTATATTAAATCCTATAGAAGGCGTGTTTGGGATTTAGACCCCATTCATGCTGAATATCCCTAGCGAAACTTGTCCTTATCCTAATTTATTATATTTACCACCCCACAGGCATTATGAACTTATATCTAACTAATAGTGCTTATAACCTATAAATATTATGTGTACTGTAGAGTATCAACTCTCATGCCAGAAACACATTCAGAAACTCTTCTCAAATTGGGAGCAGACTCATGATTCATACTTCATAGTAGAAGTTTCTGCCAATTTTATAGTCCTATGAAAAATAACTTCTATGCATTGTGAACTATATATCACTATTTATGCTTAGAAATCTGCAAATAATCTATGTACTATAGAGATTGAACTCTAAAGAACATTTTCAAAGGAATTTTTATTCATGCGGAGACATACAATGATTACGCATATTCCTGACTCTTAGTCAGGGGATAAAATGCTTTGCCACATTCTAATCTGTAACTTGGAACTATAGTGCTAAATTTTAGTACAATCCTTTTGTTAACAGATTAATAATCACTCAATATGAGTGAGGGACATGTAATCATTTCATAAAATAGTGCTAGGGAATTGCCATGTTTGAGAATATAAATTCAAGAACAAAGGAAACAAACGCGGGATATAAATAAATGTTCGGATAGGATGTGCCTTCAATCCGCATCACCTCACTGTAGTAGGAACAGAAGCGAAGATTGATGTGAATAAATTGCTTGCAATATTCAGAAGACTGGACAATGCGGCATAAGTTATTCTAAGAAATACACTCCGAATAATAGCAGTAATTGGCAAAATATATCACAGTGGTTACTAATCTCATACTGTGGTAAACAGTGGGGGGGGGGGGGATAGTTTGTTTTAGTTTATGGATTAGCCCCTGAGGAAATCCAAAAACATAGGCTCCTTGCATCATCATTATGATTAATTATTATGAGTGATTATCATGTACTTAATATCAGAGAAATGTACATGTATGTTTTCTCTGATTATGAGAATTTTTTTCTGTTCTGATTGTTACTCCTTACTGTGGGAATATGCATTTTAATGTTACCCTTGGGGACATGAGGATGTTGATGGAAGAATCTTTGTGCATGTCAGAAAATAAGAGGAATCAAAATAGCCTATGGATGGGTTATTCTCTTCAAGTAGAGAGAGAGAGAGAGAGAGAGAGAGAGAGAGAGAGAGAGAGAGAGAGAGAGAGAGAGAGAGAGAGAGAGGCAATATCAACATGTTCGGATGGACAGAATGGCTTCGCTCATCAAATAGTTCCTAGTAACAATCTCAACAAAACATAGAGTGAAAAGATACCTCACTCACTATTAAGAGTCAGAATGGCTCTACACCAAGCAACGAGGGACAGGGAACTTGGAAACCCACTCCTATCTCCTTCCCCTTTTGTTGTTTGTAATTGTGTTGTGAAAGTTAACACATCACAGTAGGTTAATGCTCGTGTTGTATTCTTTGTCATCCTTTTTCTATAGAGAGTGGTGGACTTTGTGGGACTGCATTGCATCACTATCAACTGGAAACCAAAAAAAAAGCCAGGAGAGGGTGAACATGGCAACCTGTCCTAAACAAAGTATGGACCAATACCTCAATGTTTACTGCTGCAATCATAAGCTGCAAACGACAGCAACAGACAAATTTGAAGACAACTGACAGCGTGATTGAGAAAGTCCTATTTTAGCAGGAAAATCTAGGATGGACTTCGCGATCTAAAAATCTACAAAGATGAAGATCAACAGAGTAACTGACAACAGTGTAAAGTCTGCTTTACTTCTGAAAAGTACCACCTATGGCCTCATCATTCAACAAAATCAGTGAAACTATGGGACAATCCTACTACAAGTTTAATAAAACTAACAACAGTGAGTAACCTTCAACTGTTGGTTGGATTACCAAGTTAATATCCAACAATGGATAAGTCTTCGAAAGAACGTCTCACAGCTGCAACAGTCAAACATAAAGGTTCAGCCACTCAACACCAAGTTCTAGCTATGAACACCAACTCAAACAAATGGGAAGAGACACTGAAACCACATAAGCCAATACAACCAAGGTACCAACTTAAGAATAACTACACCAGATTACCTCAAGGATCCAACACCTGAACACCATCAGATAAAAGACCATACGAAAGCAACTAAATGCCTCTACAGCAGCAACAAGAGGAATCATCTAATTGTTTGCAACCCTGTTACTGTGCTGGATTTATTCATCTTTGGATATATGTAGTTATAGATCAATTGTGGCCCTAGTCACAGATACTACCATGAGATGCCTCTATCATATAAGTTTCTACACTGGACTAGATAACAACGATTAATTCCTTGCTGGTCCAATGTCAACCTAAATGCCATGGGTTATAGACTCGCGACTTGGTGGGTGTAACATCTTTGTGAACATTGGGATTCTGATATTGGAAGCAGAGCAGCTGAATAGCCGTCTACTTGGCACCATGTATGGTGAGATGGGAAAGTACCTTCTGCAGAGTTTAAGTGGAAATTCCGGAAAGTAAGACCAACCAAGGCCTCAATTTCACCAAAGGGACACCGAGCCTACTGCAACAGAATATTCGTTATTCTAGCCCCAACGGAGGGGATATGTGGTGTGTGATATTTCAATTCCTGGAGTAGGGATTATAGATATTCCCCAACCAATTACCAGTTGATAAACATATTAGGAACACAATTGAGTGCATGATTTCGGTACCCAGATAATGGGAATAGGATCTAATCTACATAGGAGATGAACACTTAACCGCACACCAGGAGATAAAAGACTCTATTAATTAGTTAATTGAGTACCCACTGCTTTTTATATGTTTGTTTTTTTCTATGCCATGGATGTAACAGGTCAGTAGCTTTTTTTTCAAGGAAGGTTATGGTATAGTATTTTGACACCAACTCATTATTTTTAAACATGAGACTTTTGTAAAGGGTGTCAGAAACAACTGTTTTATATGTTAGGTTTTCTGCACTTATGCCAATGTGGTACTTTTATCTAGGTAAAATAAGTCAAGTTAGCAGAAACAATTTGTGGTTGTTGTGTTGTTTGTAATAACATTGTTTTTCTTGGGTAAAAAGGGGGTAAATGTGTTTGATAATGCAACTCATTCCCATGCCTGTAAATGAGATTCAATGTGACTATTACACTTACATGTATGTAAACTGCAGATCTTGATTTAATACTTGAACTGTTTGTCCAAAAATTTGTGATGTGTACATCAAGTAAATGTGGTGTTCACCAGTGGTTGTTTATTTGTTGTGAACAATCAATGTCTTCTAGCACTAGATAAACTTTAGAGGGTGATAAGTGGGAATGGAGATGTTTTTTTGCGTATCCTTTTACAGGACTTAGCTGTCAACAGCAGCATCTTTCAGCTGTCTGTTGATCTCTTGGCAAGATTACGCTCAGTAGTTTGCCATTGCTTTCTGAGCGGCCGGCTCAGTATCCGCAAGTCACGAGCGGGGGTCGAACCACCTCAATTCTCGCTCCACTGCGAGACTCTGCGTGATAAACGGGATTACAGAGAGAAAGTGTTGTAACCCCACAGCCAGAGAGACCGGCGGGAATGGAGAAGTACTCAGAAATACAGCTATGAACAGGAGTGAAGCCTTTTCCTTCTTGGGTTTCTGGTAGAATTCCATGATCACCTCAAGTGGCTAAAATAATAGAGAATCAAATCAAATCCCCTAGACTTTTAACAAAATATTCTCATAAATTAAAATCCACACCCCACACCACGGCGCAGTTATGTAATTTCTTTGTAAAAAAAATAACAGTAACAGTGTTTTTGCAAACTTTAGATTTTATTACAGTCTTAAGTTGTTGGTCACTCTTCTTTGTTCGTCTCTCGAAGGAGTGCGTCACACCTTGTTATGCAGTTCAAAGGCCAGTGTGTTCAACTTCGGCTGGTGTTTGTGTAAGGTGTGCTTCCTCTTGACCAGGGGTTCTCAACCTTTTTTGACCCATGCACCCCTTCACCATTTGTTCAGAATGCCCCCCCCCCCCTTTTCGTATTTCCTCCCTATAAATCCCCACATCCGTATACAGTATACATACAAATGGAATCTAAATTTAATAACACATACTAGAACAAGTCTAGACGTCTACATAAAACGTGGTTTGCTGGTCTCCTTACGGTATAAAACGAATTTCAAAAGGGCGAGAAGTACAGAACAGTAAAGTATGGAGGGAAAACAATATCAAGTAATCGGTTCTTATATTAACGCGATCTTGAAATAATCATAATATCCCCCCCCCCTCCCTCTGGAAACCCTAAAATTGGGGTGGGGGAGGGGGATTCCCCACCGGTTGAAAAACTACTGCCCTAGACAGATTCCGACAAACGTAACAGGTTCTAGTGTCTTTTTTAAACATTATAGTTAGCGCATCGGCAGAACGGTCTATTCATTGCGATTTCGAACTGCCGTTTGATCTTCAACGTGCACAGAGTGCACAAGAGGCTGGCTATTATCTTGCCCTTATCTGAGAAGGCTGGGGATTCGATATTACCACACAAACGTGTGTCATCATTAGACACCAGTGATTTTTGGAAAAAAATAATCTCAGATCTTTGCTGAGATAGAACCCGATACCAACTGAACTTGACCTTTCAACCACGACTCCTCAACACCCATCACAATAACTTGCTTGACGCCAGGAACGGCTCCGATCATATAACGAGTTTGTTAGAGAATGTTCGTTAAATGTATAGCTTTATTTAACTTTAACACTGGGGTAAGACATCGATGATCCCGATTAAGAAAACGACCCGTGAACGAGTTCAACAATATCTCAATGTCACACTGAGGCAATAGGGGGATACGTTACACATCCAACAGCGCAAAGACGTATAGCTTCGGTCAGACGACACGCCGTTGAAAATTCCCAATTAGCATGCGTATTAGAACAAAATGGCCCCTCAAAAGATCGTACCGAATGAAATAAGCTATTTGTTCTCACCGAAAATTCGGGTTTTCTCCCATGGGACAGACAAAAATAGAGCGAGAGCTCGTCTATTTCGAGGGATGCGAACTGAGTCCTTGACAATTTCACACTTCATCGTTCTTTAGAAGTAAATCGTGCGCTCTGTTAAATATTTAATTTGCATTTTTACACACCTTAACGACAAAATGGAGGAGAAAATGGAGTTAATAATGGCAATACTCGTTGGAGAACAGATAATAGACGTCTGGTGTTCGAGGAAGACACACATTATGCAAAGCAAGTGAAAGTTCAGAGGAAAGCGATAAGACGAGAATCCTTTATCTTGCAAACATGTACACATTCTCCATCTTAGGCAATGCTCGTACATACATTCGAGTTTACATAAATGTTTACAGTTTGAAGCAGAGTTTGTAAACAAAAAGTGTAAACATTTGTTGTAGCATGAAATAAATAAATTTGGAAACAAACATAAATAGGCAAACAAGCAAATGGAAGGAATAACTGGGTAATTTTAATATCTTAAAAGTTGGTCGTTTCCGTTTAAATTTGCCACAGTGCTCAAGACCTCTTTGGTCCAGTTAAGCCATGCCTAGATTAATCAAAATGTTGACACGTGAGCTGAAAAAAAAAATAAAATGAAATGTAATTCAAATAGGAAACGAATGAACGAACTAATTTTATTTTCAAACAGTTAAGAATTAGGCACTCATGCCTACCTCGCGTTCTGCCCTTCATGTCTCTTTCCTTTCATACATTATTTTACTCTTTCATCGCTTATTATATTAATTTTAAGCAACAACAACAATATATGTGTTGTAAAGGCTTGGAAATGTGCAAAATTCAATCAATCAATCAATCAATCAATCAATCATATGCCGTCTTCGCAATGAAGGTTGGCTGCAAAGGATCTCCAACACTGTCTGTCTCTCACCTTGACTGTACATTCTGTCAGGCTGATGTTCGTCCATCGCTTGATGTTATCCTCCCACTTGTATCGTTGCCTACCCCTTGCTCGCTTGCCCTCAACCTTGCCTTCCAGTCTGGTTTTTATAAGAATAGCATGTCTTAACGCGGCCAAAATATTTCACTTGTCTCCTCTTTATTTATTTCATCAACTCTCTCTTCATTTCCAGTTTTTCTAGGACCTCTGCATTTGATTGTGTTTGTTTCCTTGAAATGCGACCTATTCGTCTGTATATCCACATCTCCAGGGCTTCTATGCGACTTTCTAGTTGCTTGTACAATATCCAGGCTTCCGCGCCATACAGTAGCGTTGAATATACGTAGCATTTGACAATTCTCATTTTTAATGCGTTATTAATCTCACTAGATGTTAATAATGATTTCATGCCGTTGAAAGCTTTTTTTGGCCATTCCTGTTCGCTTTTTGATTTCCATTTTACTTCTGCCATCATCTGTTATTATATGCTCAAGATAAGAGAAACTTGTTACTTGTTCTAGTATCTGCCCGTTTAATGTGATGTTCATTGATGACCTTTCCTTTTCACTGCTAATTATCATAGTTTTTGTTTTTTGGATGTTAATATCTAATTCATCTAAATTATTATTAAAATTATTAATATCTAAATTCATTACTACATTGTTAACTAATCCTAATTATTATTATTATGGTAATTGTAATAAGGCTTGTCCAGCGTCTATGGTCTAGGGGCAGTGAAATCCATTTCACAGTCCTAAATGCTAGGTTTGAACCAGCCTCAGCCCATTTGTAAGCAGATTGTCTTACGTTCATTTTCACAATAGTATGGGCGTCGGTCGTTCAGAAAGTAATGGCAATTTCTGAACTAAGAAATTGCCTAGAAAAATAAAAACAGCCAAAAATGCCGGGGTTGATTGCAAAGTCCTGTAATGGACCTGCAAGTAACTTTTAATAAGGCTTGGGATGAAGGTAGGGGGAAAGGTATAACAAGAATACACGAACAAACTAAAAGCAATGTATAGTACTGGCACCTTCCAGTCTTGACAGACAATAGTTATGCTTTAAAAAAAAAGGCATACTAACCTCTTCATAGCCTAGGCTTGTGGAGACCTTGTGTGGCCCATGCAGCATTATCTCTCTATCTTTCTGCTTGCCTAGTTTACTCCAGAGGAAAAGTAACATCATCTCATCTGGAACAAGAGACACTGCAGAAGCTGCCGGATCAGCAAAGCAATGCCCTAATTGTTGGCCAGTAAGACCTTCGATCTTAGACCAGTTGCCAACCAAGGCTTAAGGCCTGGTCTGTCCTGCCATGACATTTAGGTTGCAGTTCCTCGCACTAGTGTAAAGCATGTACTCTCCCATATCTCTCTATCTTTCTGCTTGCCTAGTTTACTCCAGAGGAAAAGTAACATCATCTCATCTGGAACAAGAGACACTGCAGAAGCTGCCGGATCAGCAAAGCAATGCCCTAATTGTTGGCCAGTAAGACCTTCGATCTTAGACCAGTTGCCAACCAAGGCTTAAGGCCTGGTCTGTCCTGCCATGACATTTAGGTTGCAGTTCCTCGCACAAGTGTAAAGCATGTACTCTCCCATTTGTGCTTCCCCCCCCCCCCCACCTGAAGCCTTTGGCACAATGTGGGGTATCGGGTTTGGTGAGCGCCTCCCAACATTCGGCACTAACATAAAGCAGGTAGTACTGACTAAGGCGTGGCTAACAAAAGCAATTTACAGAAATAACACTGCATTACAAATAAATCACATCTGTACATATTTGAATTTACAAAGCACAGGCAAATAAAAACATAGGTATGAACCTAATTTGTACATGTGCAAAATAACGATACATAATGTTTATATTAGCGAAATTATAAAAATTGCTTACGAGTTCTTGCATGGAAAACAATTAATTATACATTCAACTTAGAGTATTCCTTAGAGTGTTCTATTCATGGATTGCATATGCTACTTGTTATCACTGGTATCTTAATGTAATCAAACGCAGTAAAAAGAAACTATATTCACTGCCTCATCTTAATTCAGAGATACATTTACAGGCATTGAGATATCTTAACTATTCCTTCGTCGTGAGAGGGCTTTGGTATTCTGGTGTCCCTAATTATTTGTATTGGAAATTTGTGCAACAATCGTCATCTCGTCATGTTTATTTTTATAGTACCATTCTTTAAAGTGTGGTGCGACTCCTTCAGCATTCTTCACAATGTGGAAATGTTGCAGTTCTAACGATATTTCTTTGTTAGTACAGCTCATCGCATCTACGTCATAACTAGCCTTGAAACTACGCTTAGCAAAACACAAATATAATCAGTACACTGTCTGGTGAAGACTTCACATCTAACACAAACTACACCACTTCCTCCATGATCTAATTAACCAGCGAACTAGCCCAAGTAAACGAAATAAATTCGGACTAAATTATGTTTCATGATTTGTTTCCCCCCATTTCTTCCAAAATAAAGTGTTGCCCAAATTTAGTCGGTGGCCCAGTTAAACGGCAAAGCTATGCATACGATTTTCATTGGGTGAGTATTCCATCAATGTGTACTTACAATGAAATACGGAAGTACTCCACAAGTTTTGTATATGGTAATAATATACAGACACTCCCCCGGTGTGTCTTCACCTTGCCGCGGTGGGGGAGCTTGAGTGTCCCACTGACCCCAAGCGCTGTGCCTATGGATATAAACTACATACTGGACAGCTCTTGGGATAGGGACCAGACTAAGAGAGACAAACCTGCTGCTCTGCAGGTAGACTGAGGATAGCAGTCAAAATTTAAACTCAGGCGCACGAAGCCACAAACTTGGTCCAGACACTTACAGAAAGGCCTCCATCTGAGAGATGTAGCTGTACGCCTCTAAGCTACTACCCTTGGATGAGAGAGCCGGGCCGATACTCACCTACCGAAAAATGGTGGTGAAATACTGAGTACGCTACGTGCCCAGTTCAGATACCTGTCCGAAGGCTCCCAACTGGGGGATATGAGGGATCCCCGGATGAGAGGACCTGGCCGTTTCTCGCTCACTGCTGTACGGAGGTAAGGTGCTGAGCCGGCAGCACATGTAGCCTACCTCGTGAGCGAGTACAAAAAGGTTGAAGAAGTGCCCCAGTCGAATGAAATGGTTACGAAAACTGTCTGTATCTAACTCGTAGAGAGTAGACAGAGGTGGAAAAATGTCTCAATAACACACGGCTAGCGAATCCATTACGTAGTCCGAAGTCCGAAGCGCAAGCTTACCTAGTGGATGTCGCCTGCAGACTGACCGTTCCTGGTGTGTGCTTGAGCGACCAGTGGCAAGCGAGATGCCCAACACATGGAAGTGAGGAACTAAAGCAGCCTTGAGCAGGACGAGGCAACTCATCGGGTGAGCCCAGTCTCAGAGCAATATGTGCCGGCTCTGCAATTATGGAAGCCTCCTTGGATAGCGAGAGAATGCCCATGGTCTGCCCCTGCCTTCCCTTGAGGGTCGACCGTGAATCCTTTTATCATTCTATCTTGACCAACTGAGATGTTGGCGACATTACAAAAATAAGTCTAACGTGCCTCGAAACCCGAGGAAGGCTAACCACATTAAAAATGCCCGCCGAAGCCGGAAGTGCCGTCCTACGGGTGGCAAAATAAAAATTGGCACTACGCATTTACGTCCGAGTGAAATGTCTTGTCCGAATGTCTCTCGTGCTAGGAACAGCTCTGACTACCTAGTTTCCGAATGCCGCTCTTGTTCGGAACAGCTCTGACTAGATAGTTTTCCGAATGTCCGTCGTGCCTGGAACAGCTCTGACGGGCGCAACGACAAGCACATGTCCGTGATGAAAACTCGCTGAGTGGATACCGTCTGCAGACCTGTCTGGTTTGTGCGGGAACGGCCCGGGGCAAACGAAATGCCCAATATATTGAAGTGAGGAATTAAAGCAGCCATGAGCAGGACGTGACAATTTCCTCGGTGAGCCCAGCACCAGGGCGCTATGTGTCGGCCCTGCAATTATGGAAGCCACCCTGGATGGCGGAAAATGCCATGGACTGTCCCTGCCTTCTTTTGAGGGATATGACCGTTAAGTCTTCGACCGTTCCAACTTGGCCAGCTGGGTTGTGGACGGTACCGCAAAAGTGAGTCTCCCAGGAATGCTACCTGGTCAAAAAAGCACGCTAAAAGTCGGATGTGTTGGCCTACGGGTTTCGGCCCAAGGGCGCATAACTTAGACACACCGCAATCACATCTGAAAAAACACTCCGGATGAACGCAAAGAAGAAGAAGATATACAGACAGATAATAGATAAATAAACTCTTTTCAGTTTGCCCACCTAGTGATTTTGTAAGATACAAGGAACATAAATTGTTGCGGAATCCATGAGGCCACCAAGACAGCACACAAACATATTCGCAAACATTCAATGGCGCTGCTAGAAGTGGAAGAAAGAAATAGAGATTAGAGGACACATACAACATAAATAAAGTTATATTATAGTTACGATATTTCAACCTGTCATCTTCAAATGAGGACAACGCCTCTCCACAGTAACAGTGTACTTCACTGCATTATTGTGTCCTCTCATTTCTTCTTCAGTCTTCTACTTCTAGTGCGTCAGTCAATGCTTGTGAATTTGTTTTTATGTACCTAAGACACCAGCGAGTCAAGAACTTGTGATACATTTTGCTAAGTGCTCGAGGGGAGGACTGCACCTCAATGTATAGTTCCCCTTATTTGGAGTTTAGATTTATTTTACGGTCTCTCTTGTTGAACTCAAGCGCGGCCCATATACATGCTACTCTTCTATATGACATGATTTTTGCATGTGGATTCTCTATTAGCAGTATCCTTTGCCATCCGAAATCAGATGTACTTGTGATTTACGTCCCCAAACCTGGGCTAGAAGTAAATATCTTATTCTAACTGACCGGTGTAGGAGTTGAATCCGCCACCTCGGCATTAGCATACCGGGTGTTTAAGAACAAGCGCTCTTGTCCATTCAGCCCTGATGGCCTCCTAGAGTTTAGATTTTAGAAACCTAAATTTTTCTCTGAGTTAAAAGGGGACACATGTATAATTAATACACAATTTTGCTCTTCCCTTGTCTGACTTAAGTGAATGATGCTAGGATTAGTCAAGAAAATATTGAATTAGCACCGTATGCCTAATTAACACCTCTACGATGAGAAGCATCATTTAACTTTTATTACATTAATATAGTTTTGAAATAAACATTCGCGGAAAACTCTTAACTTTAACTATATATGAAAACTCAAAACCTAAGAACTATTCAGCACCCGGGCCTCTACAGGTTAAAATAGACCAACAATCGATGACCACACTGATCGTAAACAGGAGTGCCAACACAATGGTAATTCATTTTCTCCTCCAGTGACTGCGACAATTAAATAAAAGATACACATTGTATGAAACACAGAAATAAAACCGCCAACAGAACCATGATAGGGGGTTTTCGCTGGACTACCGGAATTTCAATCAAGAAAATCAATGGGTAATTTAGGTTTTCAGCTTTATACCATAACAGATAATTAAGGCAGGAAACTGGCGTAAATAAATATTAAGTATCAAATGAGTAGGCTGTTCGAAATCAAACGCATGCATATTTATTACTCAGATATTGCTGACTCATTGCTAACTTACAAAATGAATGTCTCCTTATTGTTTCACTTAATATTGCTGAGGTGATTTATTCACAATAGAACACGAAAGGCCTGGGGTTGAGAGCAGCTGACAGATAGTGGTTGGTTATAGTCTCAAGTTCTTTTACCCCAGACCTTTGTTGCTTTAACTTACCCTGTCTTAGTTCCTAGTTTCCTTTCTTTTACCCCAGAGAATTGTTACTTTAACCTACCCTGTCTCAGTTCCTAGTTCCCTTTATTTTACCCCAGAGAGTTGTTAATTTAACCTACTCACTCTTAGTTTTTAGTTCCTTTTCTTATACACCAGACAGTTCTTACTTTAAAATATTCTGTCTAAGTTCCTAGTTTCCTTTCTTTTAACCCAGACAGTTGTTACTTTAACCTACTGTCTTAGTTCCTAGTTCCCTTTCTTTTACCACAGACAGTTTTTACGTTAACCTACGATGCCTTAGTTCAAGTTCTCCTTTTTTTTTTTTTTTTACCCCAGATAGTTGTTACGTTAACCTACGATGCCTCAGTTTAAGTTCCCTTTCTTTTACGCCAGACAGATGTTATTTTAACCTACTTTGTCTTAAATCCTAATTCCCTTTATGTTACACTAGACAGTTGTTACTTTAACCTACTCTGTCTTAGTTATTAGTTCCCTTTCTTTTAGCCCAGACAGTTGTTACCTTATTCTACTCTTTCTTAGGTCCACGTTCCCTTTCTTTTAAACCAGACAGTTGTTACTTTAACCTACTATGTCTTAGTTCTTAGTTCCCTTTCTTTTACACAGGACAGTTGTTACTTTAACCTTCTCTATCCTAGTTGCTAGTTCCCTTTCTTTTACCCCAGACAGTTGTGACTTTAACTTTCTCTGTCCTAGTTCCTGGTTCCATTTATTTTACACCAGACAGTTGTTACTTTAACCTACTCTGTCTTAAATCATGTTCCCTCTCTTTTACCCAAAATATTTGTTATTTTAACCTACCCTGTCTTAGTTCCTAATTCCCTTTATTGTACCCCAGACAGTTGTTATGTTAACCTACTCTGTCTTAGTTCCCGGTTCCTTTCTTTTACCCCAGACAGTTGTTACTTTGTAACTTGCACGAGAATCGGTAGCGGTTCTCACCTCGTTGGTAGCTTAAGGGGTACGTGAACTAGTTCCCTTTCCTTTACCCCAGACAGTTGTTACTTTGACCTACTCTGTCCTAGTTCCCAGTTCCCTTTCTTTTACCCCCAGACACATGTTATTTTTACCTACTCTGTCCTAGTTGCTATTTCCCTTTCTTTTACCCCGTACAGTTGTTACTTTGTAACCTGCGCGAGAATCGGTAGCGGTTCTCGCCTCGTTGGTAACTTAAGGGGTATGTGAACCGGTCGCTCAGAAAGCAATGGCAAACTACTAAGCGTAATCTTGCCTAGTACATTAACAGCAACTGAAAAAATGGTGCTGTTGACTGCAACGTCCTGTAAGGGATATGCCAAAAAAAGTTGTTACTTTAGTCTACTCTGTCTTAGTTCCTAGTTCCCTATCTCTTATCACAGGCAATTGCCACCTTAACTTACTCATTTTTAGTTCCTATTTCTCTTTTTTTGTATCCCAGACAGTTGTTACTTTAACCTAATCTATCTTAGTTTAATTTCCCTGTTTTTTACCCCAGGCAGTTGTTACTTCAACCAACTGTGTCCTAATTCCTTGTTCCTTTTCTTTTACCCAAGACAGTTTTAACCTACACTGTCTTAGTTCCTCTTTCCCTATCTTTTATCACAGACAATTGCAACGTTAGTTCCCTTTCTTTTACCCCAGACAGTTAGTTAGTTAGTCGCAGTTCCAACTTCCCAGCAACGGGTCATCCCCATTATGCTCCGTTCCTGTGCCAGTGAATATCACAAAAAACGCTCCCCACTGCCCAATGTGAAAAGTGGAAAAGACAGGAGTCTCGACAAACAACAGCCCGCACATATACACTGTGCATAATGCCGCTGCCAGAATGTCAACACAATAGTCCCCCACGAAACACACAGTTCATTTCTGATGGAATCGGCAGTCATTTTCCCATCCGGATGTTTGCTAGATGTTCACCCACAGTCTAGACACCTCTAGATGTGATCTGTTCCGTTTTCAGATGTTTACCAATGCCGTCGCAAGAATGCCAATACAAAAGTCCTCCACGAAACCTCACGAAACACACAGTTCATTTCTGATGGAATCGGCAGTCATTTTCCCATCCGGATGTTTCCTAGATGTTCACCTACACAGTCTAGACACCTCTAGATGTTACCTGTTCCGTTTTCAGATGTTTACCAATGCCGTCACCAGAATGCCAACACAAAAGTCCTCCACAAAACCACACAGCCCATCTTCGGTGGAAGCGGTAGCCATTTTTCCATCCGGGTGTTTTCCTAGATGTTCACCTACACATTCTAGACATTTCCAGATGTTGTTTGTTCCGTGTCTAGATGTTTCTTCGGGCAGATGTAAAAACATTTCACTGTACATAATGATAATGCCACCTACAGAATGCTCCTCCACGAAAATACAGTTCATCGTCGACGGTAGTGGCAGTCAACCAGAAGACCAGCAGCCACGCATTTCTGCATAAGGCAAAAACCGGTCAACTCTAGGACATAGCCAGCTGCCATCGCTCCGAACATGCAGTCACGTTCCAAAAAACCTCGGGCAGATTCAAAAGCATTTCACATGAAACTCAGAGCTCACAGTGTCGCGCCACGCACTCACTCAGTAGCAGGGCAACGGAACCATAGCCTCCTTAGTCGCCTCATACGACATGCATGGTAGGCTACAGTGTTGCTATTCTTTGCTTCCCTTATGGGCCCCGGCAACATACGAGAGTTACCCCAGACAGTTGAAGAACTAAGACAGAGTAGATTAAAGTAACAACACATTACCCCAGACAGTTGTGTTGTTACTTTAATCTACTATGTCTTATTTCTTCAGTTTCCTTTCTTTTACCCCAGACAGTTATTACTTTAACTTACCATGTCTTAGTTCTTAGTTTCCTTTCTTTTACCCCAGACAGTTGTTACTTTAACCTACTATGTCCTAGTTGCAAGTTCCCTTCCTTTTATCCAAGACCCCCGTTGATATTTGAACCTACTTTGTCTTAATTCGGAATTCATCTTCTTCTGCCTCAGACAGTTGTTACTTTAATCCACTCTGCCTCATTTTTTTAGTCAGTCTGCTTCTGCTCCAGACAGTTGTTACTTTAACCTACTCTACCTCAAACTGTTGCTGCTATAATCTATGTCAGTTACAAGTTCTTTTGTTTCAGGCTCGGAAAGTTGGTATTTTGATCTACCTCGGTTCAGTTCATAGTTACTGTTTCTACACTAGACGTATGTAACATTAACCTACTTAGTTTCAGTTTCTACGCCCCTGTTTCTGATTCAGAAGTTGTTACTTTAACCTGCTCTGTCTCAAATCCTGATTTTCACATTTCCCCCTTTTAAAGCCCCATTTATTTAATACTGTAGTCTACCAATTTTCAGTTTCTTTTTCTTTTGTTGGGATGTTAACCTAATCGGAATCAATTCCTAGTTTGTCTGCTTGCGTCTCAGACAGTTGTTACTTTAACTTATTATGTCTTCGCTTCTTGTTCTTCTGTGTCTGATTGAGAACGATAAAGTTAAATATGGATTCTTTTGTGAACATAATATGGCAATAGAAGGAATGGTTGCGAAAAGTAAAGTAACAGGAAAAATAAAAATGTGAAAACGAAGAATCCACAACAATATTTACTCTCGCCAGCCGGTCACATCCCGTAGTGGTAATTAATTGGTTGTCCTTTCTCAGTCTGGCAGAACTGTCCGAATAACACAGATTGATGGAAATGATACACACACACACATGCATGCACACACACATACTCACGCACACACACACATAAACACACACGTCATCGAACCCTTATGATCAAAGTATTTACAATAATTGGAAACATGTATGTCGAATATTGTGTGATGCACTTTAGATATTCCCTGAATCGGCCTTCTAGACGTCTCCCAGTCTGTCCAATATACTTTAATTCACACCTTAACAAATAATTGTGTATAAGAGATTGCGATATGTGTAGGAAAATGAATCTTTTAAGGTAATGATACCCTTGGGAAATTTGACTGTATATAGATAACGTACTTATACGTAAGACATACTTTCCGATCACATGTGGATGAATCCAGAAATGAGACAACCATAGCAAGGCGACTGTGGATAGTGTCTCCCATTTTTGTCACGACGATAGATTATCATTACGCCATCTGGGACACGTCGCTGGTTGATCTAATATTAAAATGAACAAGCAACGGAAGAAGATGCGCTTAACTCTAAGATAATTCCATCCATGTTTTCTCAGGCTTATTTGTCATGTATGTGCCGCCTCTGAAAAAGGTTGTTAACCTGACACGTCGATTATGTTTAGCGTGATTTGGCATATTTATTATTACTTTTCTGAGTGTTTGTAAAGCGGGGGAGTTAAGTAATATCTAGAAGGCTACGTTGAAGCATCGACATTTGACCTCGTCGTCCACTAAGAGAGGAAAATACGACCACCCCTTCCTCCGTACATTCGGGCCTAGAAAATGTGATTGTGCTAGCACATTACAGATCAAAAGTAGGTTTCTACTTCGGGACTTTTTTTGTGTTGAGCGTTTATTATAAATGTCTTATTATATACTTATATAATTTATATTCATGTTCCCTATATATTTCTCTATTCGGTCATGAAAGGGATATGTTTTTTACCTGTTCTATGATTTCGATTCATGTGGCCAGGGGTCCTTGTAATGTATGAGTATGTACTTCTGTTTGTGCTTGCTGCTTCTCTCCATGATCTTTGACATACCTTTTTGTTTAATTGCATATTGCCATAATCTGCGCTGGGGTTTGTCCACGCTATTCTCAACATTCTTCTCCGATGTAGATAAGTGCAAGCACATCGTGTGATTTAGTAGTTGCGTGTCTTCTTCTTCCTTCCATCTTTATTGGGACATACGCCCTCAACCAACTCACTCCTCGCCATTCAATCCTTTGCTAGCCCATGGAGCTACGTTCATGTCTTGCCTACATTATTTATTTCTGTGTCTACTTCTATTCTTCTTGCGTATTTAGGTTTCCTCTATTTCTTTTTTGCCCTGTAGATTCCAGACAACGACTTTTCTAGCGATGCTGTTCTCATGTTTTCGCAATGTATGTTCTATCCAGTGCCAACATATTGTTTTCATATTTTGCTTCACTGGTATTTGTGAAGTTCTCTCCATGAAGTCCCATGAACGTTTTCGTTGTTCTCTTGTTTCCATACAATAGTACTGATTTAACTTTAGAATTGACAATTCTGTTTGGTTTGGTGCTAGGTTTTATTTCTTCTGACTTCCACGGTTTCTTGGTGCTATAAAAGCTCCCCTAGCCGTCTGTATTCGTATTCTCATATATTTATCTGTTCCTCCCTCTTTACCTACATTACTCCCTAAATGAGAATATGATTCCGTCTCTTGAAGTGAATGTTACTGTTGGAAGATCGTGAGGTTTAACCAAGCAAATGACAAGTACATCTCTCTTATGAAACGCTACTGCAAGTTGCGAAATTATACATATATTTAGGTAGCTATATAGATATAGATGGTAAGCAGCTAGAAATATTAAATAATAATACAAAGGGCAAGAGAAGCCTTCATACCTCTTGTGAAAGTCGAAAGAAATTAAACGTAGCAGCAATCGTAGAATACTTAACTCCAATGTTAAATCAGTTATGTAGGCGGCAAAAAGAAAACTCTATAACTATAGTATGTCCACATTTGTTTGCCTCAATATAAACATCCATATCTCAGTAACCAACTGAGGGAAAATTGTGAGATTTAGTATATAACCTTATCATTATTTCCACCCAACAAAAAAGATTTTGGTCTGGAGATTTTACAGCAGATTTCAAAGTTTGTTTATATGCGGTATATAATTTACGGCATAGAGATTAAGTCCATCATTTTAACAGTATTACAGCTTCACCAAGACACATTCCCGCTTTATTTGAAATTTTCTCGTGGTTTTCGTTTTGGCACAAACAGCGCGAAGTTAAATGGGATTGTTCAGAGGTGGGGGTTCTTTCATGAAACGTGATTATATAAATAAACTAGCTGACAAGGCCCGGCTTCGCCCAGCTCCTGGCGGGGATCTATCTATCTATCTATCTTTCTATCTATCTATCTATCTATCTATCTATCTATCTATCTATCTATCTATCTATCTATCTATCTATCTATCCATCCATCCATCCATCCATCCATCCATCCATCCATCCATCCATCCATCCATCCATCCATCCATCCATCCATCTATCTATCTATCTATCTATCTATCTATCTATCTATCTATCTATCTATCTATCTATCTATCTATCTATCTATCTATCTATCTATCTATCTATCTATCTATCTATCTATCTATCTATCAACCAGTCCGCGCTATTAAATATTGATAAAAGTTACAGGAAAAAATGTGAGGACCATGTGTTGAAAGAGGAAGAGGACTATTGGAGAAAGGATGGATTGAATTTTATGCAACTGAGAGCAGACCTTAATCCGCGCGCACGCTTATTGGGATATTTTGCTCCAACTATTCAGACGAATTGCAGGCCCTAAACATTACAGCATCAGCACAATGTCAATGGCAACAGTTTGCATTCCATAGTGATGAATTTTCAATTCCGCAAGCCCTCAGTGGTGACAAACAACTGTATTGAGAAAAAAAAAAACACACACACACACACGCACACACACACACACACACACACACACACACACAACAGAAGAGTGATATTGCAGTGGAAACTGACATATTGTGGCATAACAAGAAACGTGAGAGCAAACACGTTGTCAAATTAGGGGACAACACACTTGCATACGAATCAATCTATAAACTTCAATGAAAAGAGGACCAACATTTTGGTCGTTAAGAAGAAAGCCCACTACAGAGACAATGACAACTATTTTCATAGTGCAAAACAGGTAATCATGTTCCGTCTCTGAAAGGTAAACAGCAGAGTAGACTATCTTTCACGAAGACTCAAAGCGGGCCTGTCACCCACGTGTACGTGTGAACAAACTACACAGACAGCTGAACAGATCCTTAAAAATGGAAACATGATGACTAAATTGCGGTATCATTTCTGGTCACTCCATATGCAAATTAACTCACAGCTATTTGGAAGCTTTCACGAACTCAATATAACAAGCTAACATGAATACTTGTGTACACTTTATTAACCAGCAGCCGAAGAAACAAGAAGGAAATGAAAAATAAGGTAAGAAATATATGCTTTCTACTTTCATGTTAATTTACAAATTATTTACCCCATGCCTCTGTAAATTCTCTGTCTTTACTAATATTACACATTGCACCCCTCTCGGGATTCTCCGTGGTGAAGTGGTCAACCGTCTGACTCGGGCTCCGAAGGTTGTATGTTCGATTCCGGGCCGCATCCTTCATTTCACGAGTGCATTTTTTCGGAGACTCCCGAGGGTCGTCTCTGGAGCTACGGAGTTCTTGCTTTGTGCGACGCTTTCCGCGCTGCGGAAAGAAACTGAGCCATATGGGATAATAACCCGGTGCAATGCAGACGACCCTGTCGAGTTTTAAGCTAGTTCTTTCATTGCACTCACTCCCATACGAATCCGGATACGCCTTTTGTGTCATCTGAATTGGCGGGGCTTCCATTACTATAAACATAAATTTGTTAGCGAGAAATCACTAGTTGTTCAGCAAAAGATCAAAGAAATGTCGCAGTCAACATTCGATGATGTTTTCGATGATTTAAGTTGTTTTTGGACCTATCAAAGACATATTCCTTGGTTGGGGGTAAATATAAGACGGCTGGAAAAATTTCATAACGATGCAACAGACAGTTTTCAAAATAATTGATCGTGAATGAAGGTATTCTTTGTGGGACATATTATAACACAGTTCGCGACGACTACACTGGCCAGGCGGCCTTAATTCCTCAGACTGAAGACCTCCCCTATATCCCCCACCCTCCCCCTGTCCTTTACCGCAAGGTATTTTACGAAGTAGATGACTGTTTTGACAGTTAAATCAGTAATGTTATATGGATTTTTTTTTTAAACATACAAAAGAGCTACAAAAATTACTTAAAATCTACAAACATTCATTAATTGGTGTCTGAACAGAATAATACAGCTAAAATCTGATGAGAGAATCACCAATGTAGAGCTCAGTGAGAAACGTTAACAAATTCCATGGAAACAAGCGATCAGGAAGAGACGCTGACACTGAATAGAACGTACACTGAGAAAACCTGCTTGAGGATTGTATAACTAGAAGCTCAATTATTTGAAAACCACACGGTGAACGAAAGATAGATAGATAGAGAGAGAGAGAGAGAGAGAGAGAGAGAGAGAGAGAGAGAGAGAGAGAGAGAGAGAGAGAGAGAGAGAGAGAGAGAGAGAGAGAGTAATCAGAAACGTCAGAAATTATGAGATCTGTGTCGATTTTAATTCATTCATAATTCGTGGAAATTTAATTACAGAGCTAGGATATGCAAATATTGTCACATAATTAATATATGCAACATTTGTTACTGAACTTTTAAAAAAAAAAGTTATGTCCACAGATATAACTGCATCGGAACATACAAATTATAATCAATAATGGCGAAAATAGTTCGACAGCAGAAGCGAGAATATATGAGTAATATAATCAAAGATATGGAAACTAATCACCAGAAAAACGAATCCAGAAAGTTTTTTAAAGAACTGAAGTCAGTGAAACGAGGGCACCAACACATCACATATGGTTTAAAAGACAAAAATGGGAATATGATAAATACCAATGAGGAAATGTGCAACACGTGGAAAGAATACTTTGTTGAATTATTAAATTGTGAAGCTCCAAGTAACACTTTCCCACAGGAAGAGGTTCTAACGTGTGAACCACAAATTGAACAACCTGCATTTGAAGAAATCCTATATGTAATCACACGACTTAAAAACAATAAGGCAACTGGGGCTGATGGAATTACTGCTGAATTTATAAAGGCGGGTGGCCATGCATTACATCTAAAACTATACGAACTAATAATAAAAATCTGGAGGACTGAAGAATTACCCCATGACTGGAAAGAGTCATTATTGATACCTATCTTTAAGAAAGGAGACAAGTTCCAGTGTGAAAATTATAGAGGAATATCACTACTGTGCATAAGCTATAAGATACTATCCGCAGTATTACTAAATAGACTAAAACATATTCAGAATACATATTAGGTGACTACCAGGCAGGTTTTAGACAAAACAGATCAATAATAGATCAGATATTTATCTTACGACAAATAGCCGAGAAAAATTGGGAAAATAAAAGAGATCTCCATAACATTTTTGTGGAGTTAAAAAAGGCTTATGATAGTGTCCATGGGAATAATCTATGGAATGCTATGCGGGAATTTGGAATACCAAGGAAGTTAATCAACATGACCAGACTATGCATGGAAGATACTTATAATATAGTAACATATAAAGGCAGGAAATCAGACCCTTTCCAAATAACATCTGGCTTGAAACAGGGTGATGCACTATCGCCGCTGCTCTTCAATCTGGCTCTAGAGAAAGTTGTAAGGAGGGTAAAGGAGGAATGTGATATTGGAGGAACATCCAGGCTGCTTGGTTATGCAGATGATATAGATATTATAGGGGAAAATGAACAAAAGACATTGGAATTATTGACTCACTTAAAGGAAAAAGCCCAATAGATGGGGCTGGTTATCAACCAAAATAAGACAATATATGGTAATTTCAAGAGAAGGAATGGCTAAAAACTCTGACCACATACAAATAGATAATATGACCATTAAAAGAACGGAAACATACAAATACCTGGGTACAATCTTCAACTGCTCCAACATCATAAGGGAAGAAATACAAACTAGAATCAATTCTGGAAATAAAATATACTATGCACTACAACATCTATTAAAATCTCGTAACACCAAGATCACAATATACAAGACACTGATCAGACCAGTTGTGCTGTATGGCTCTGAAGCCTGGAGTACAACGAAAGGAGACGAAGCCTTGCTACAAACCTTTGAGAACAAAGTTTTAAGACGCATCTTTGGACCCATTAGGGATACACAAAGTGGAGAGTGGAAAAGAAGAAGGAACAAAGACATTTATGATCTGTTTAAGTCCCCGCTAATCACTGGTATCATGAAGGCTAATAGACTACAATGGCTGTGGCATATAGAAAGAATGGAAGATAATAGGGAAACAAAACTCGCTTACACTCAGGAAATAAATGACCGTAGACCCCGAGGTAGACCAAGAAGGGGGTGGAGAGATAATACATTTACAGACCTACAAGAACTTGGAATCAACGACTGCAAAAGAGAAGGTCAACCAGAGAGACGAATGGAGACGGATTGTATCTGCAGCAAAGAACCTCAATGGCTCGGAACGCTGAAGAAGAAGAAGAAGAATGGCGAAACTCAAAATATCACAAGCTATGTATTCCTTTGCTACACAATTAACAACAATGGGTGCTGTAAAAAAAAAAAAGTCAGACGAGAACTGGCGAGAGCAATGCAGAGATTAAGCAGAATTAAGAGCATATGAGATAACACCTGTAACAAGTTAAAGTAAACATTTTGAAAATATGCATCTTTTCTCTAGCAAATATTGTGATGTGAATCGTGGAATATTTCGCAATCACTTAAGAGAAAGACGAATGTCGAGATTTTTAACCTTAAACGTTTAAAAAAAAAAAATTAGAACACCGTAGAGCAAAATTAAAAGAAAAAATAATAACATTCGGTGTGTTTGACGAAAACTGGACCATAAACAATATCAGGTCTCGGAAACTGGAATCTGTTTGCCATATTAAACGTCACTGTGGCTTAGGTTGAACAGTCATGGAAGGCCAGATTCCACGGACAAGACGCAGGTGGTGGCCAACATGAACGTGATCAAAGGACGGTAGAGACATTACGTCGGATCGTCAATGCCTGAAGCAGGGAATTGTCAAAAGATCGAAAGTGATTCCCGCGGGAATCTTCGAGACGTCGAACACATGACCTGTTATATGATGGTGATGAGGTGTAGGGGGTCAACCCAACCTTAGAGAAAATTGTTCCAGATGATTCTAACATGTTTCTGGACATTGTCTGGGGAGGAAAGACAGCGAGGCAAGAACTGCCCACCAATTTCAATACATGCTGGCCTGAAATATTTAAAGGCCAGGTAACTCATAACCCGACAACAGTGATGGCCTTCGGTTACCTGTATATTTCGTTGCGGACAATGTGCCTGGATGACATGACATAATCTCGCTAAACAGATTTATGTATGCCCCTCTCTCGTTTTAATTATTCTTCTTTCTGTCCTTATGTCTTCCTTCCCGTTTCTATCATCTGTCTTTCTTATTTTATCATCTGTGTCTGCCAGTCTGCCTCTCGTTCTCCTTTCCTCCTTTCTGTCATTTTGTCTGTCTGGTTTTATTTGTCTTTCTTATTTTATCCCCTCTGTCTGTCTGTCTGTCTGTCTTGATTTATCCCCTGTATATGTCTGTCTGTCTTGATTTATCCCCTGTATATGTCTGTCTGCCTGTATATCTTCTCACTCCCACCGCTCTTGGTCTCTCTCTCTCTCTCTCTCTCTCTCTCTCTCTCTCTCTCTCTCTCTCTCTCTCTCTCTCTCTCTCTCTCTCTCTCTCTCTCTCTCTCCCGATACAAATTAATTAACCCAGAATTTGCAGCTAAGTGTAGAAATAGTGACACTATCAATCGTCTCAACAACACTGGAACATGCCCAGTCTAATGTACGACCCTTGTCTACCCGTAACTCGACTAATTCATCAGCCTGGCTGGCTCATTTCGTTCCATGTCTGCCCTATCTCCCTCAGCGTATCGATAGCTGGTGGTTGATATTTCCTGAGTCGGTGTTGTCAATGTAACCAACAGAAGTGTCATCAATAGTTGCAGAAGTTGCAGATGAAACAAGCAAACCCTTAATGCATTCTGTGTTGGGTCTAATGCCGACCTACACACAGGGTTCACATGACGAAGATTGATTCATAGTTTGCAATGCGCACACCTAAAATAAAGTTACTAATCTTTCTTATATCCGTAGTCACAGTCGACGTCAGTAGTATTTCGTCATCATCATCATCGTCATCATCATCATCATCATCATCATCATCATCATCATCATCATCATCATCATCATCATCATCATCATTATACACCCTGGCGAATGACGTAGTGGTTAATGTACCTTCATAGATCCCGATCCTTGGGGTTGTGGACTACATACCATTATACTTCTCCACGCCACAGTATTAAGCGTTCTTTTTCTCGCTAGAACGCCGGACTCTCATTTGGGAGGCCCGGGTTCGATCCCTCGCTAAGGTGTCGGATTTTTTTCTGTCGGGGGCAAAAATAAAATCCTAACCTGCACAGTTCGTGGCGACTGCACTAGCCAGGCGGCTTTTATTCCTCAGGCTGAAAGACCCCTCTGCCATACACCGCAAGGTACTACATTGGCAGTAAATGACAGTTTTTTTCTCGGCCAGTCTCTGGTTCTGCTACCGTCGATCTTTTCAGTGCCTTTTCAATGTCTCGCTTCTCATTACGTGACCAAAGAAGGTTGATAGTCACTTTCCTATACTTGTATGTAATATTCTACATTCATTAACCTTTACTTTTATGTCCTCGCTCCTGCTAATGTGTCATGTCCTACAATAACGACATGCGGGATGACCGTAAATATTTTATCAGTGTTTACCCGTTTCTGAAACGATCATACTGTCGTGTCCTCCTTTAAAGTGTCGTCCCTGGAGTGAAGAGAGTCAACACCCACATTATAATATTTTTTCCCTATCAATATCCTGGAGAATCCACCAGCTTCCGTCCAACACACTCCATCAGCCCGTGGACACCTTTTCCTATCACTCTCTCACTGTCGTACTATGCCCCCTCTCATACTTCCCCAACGCAACATACTCAACAACTCTTGCTTCCAAAAAATTAATAAAGATTAATTTATTAAAAGAAAAGTGTAACGTATATGAGACGTGTATGCGAAGAAAAATGTGTGTCGTGTATTATAACATAAATGTATATGTCAGCCCTCAAAGTTCAGGATCATAGTGTACACATCATGGCAAGGGTTACACGACATCACACGAGTCAGTACAATAGACCTCACCGAAGTCGTATCCTTCTCTCCAGACATGTCCTCCTCCAGGAACTCTGGTGACCATGAGATCTGAACCCCATGTAAATATATAATCCGTGGAAAATACTATTATTGTTCCTAACGCAACTGTTCCTATTAGTTTATAGAAACTCCGGCTTCATAATTCCGGCGCGGTGAAACAAACATGGAACACTGTCCTATGAACAGGACTTTTTGTCTCTTGCTAAATGTTCTCTAGTTCTCACTATTAAACAGTTATTGTCTATACTCCAATAGAGTCCTTTATTTTTGTTCTAGTCATAAGTGAACTGAATATCCATCACTACTGGTGTGTTAAAACTGGTATGACTTAAACTCATTCGGTATTTATCCTGTAGGATACATATACCATTCTGCTCCACTGAGCAATGTTGATCATCTTCCTCTAGCATAAGCTCTTTGATAAAGTTGCTGGCCAATCTTCCTGCGCCAAACTCTATCCGGGATCTGATTTTTCCTTGGTTCCGTGTTCTTCATTCCAACCAGAGGGAACCTGTAACATAAATCATACAACCGGTGATAGCCTCCCCGTCACTGATCTCTATTAGATGATCGTGGGCCATCGGCCTCGCTCAGAAAATATAATGAACCTACTCTGTCAGGGACAGATGACTGAACACATAGGTTATCATCAGGCCAAGACAAGAAAAAAGAAATCAACAAACAGAATGCGGAACCCCGCCCACCAGGGACACCTACTGGAATCTCCCAATTATCCCTCATTACTCAATTCTCAACTAGTAAAGCTTATCAACACTTCACTAATCTATTCTCACTAACAGTGCTAAGTATCACTCTAGTTTTAACAAGGCTACAGCCTAAATTAATTAGGCCTAAATAGACTATATTGACTACCTTATGCAAAACCGCCTCATTCCGGGATGGCTACTACACATTGCCATAACGACACATGCTAGTTAATATTAAATTAATCTAACACTGTAGAGCTCTCCCACAAACACGGCCATCATAATCCACGGTTATGGTCAACACTGTTTCTCCCAATCATGGTTTATGGCAAAACCTAAAATTGGTCACGTGACGGTATTGATGTCCTGCAGGTGTTATTTGGGCATATCATCCACTGTCAAGAATCCCTTCCCCCTGGCCTAGTCACCGTCAAAGCTGTCATCACTTGTTTTGACCTCCCCAACAAGCCAGCGAGTTACTGTATGATCCCAACAACAGTTTCCACAACAAACTGCCAATCTGCTGTCGAGGGGTGACAATCCCAGCCATCCTTCCGTTTTATGTCGGGAAATTCTACATGACAGACGGACTGTTTACTTCCGAGCTGAGTAAT
Source organism: Cepaea hortensis (assembly GCA_963921405.1). NCBI lineage: Eukaryota > Metazoa > Mollusca > Gastropoda > Stylommatophora > Helicidae > Cepaea > Cepaea hortensis. The sequence goes on along the minus strand of OY992877.1, from coordinate 95,468,744 downwards.
TCCGCTTTCAATCCGACCTGTTGATAAACTGTCAAGGCGATGCAGGGATCCGTCTCACTCACCACCGAGTGTTCCCAATCCGTCGACCAGATGTACACGTGCAGCTACAAATATTGTCCTGGGATTTTGACATCCGATTTGTTTTTTCTGTTAGTTAAATAGTTGTCGCTGGCAGATAGTCCGTTTAATCAGAAAGCCTCTATAATAATCCACTGGTTAAACGCAAGGTTTTATTTTGTGACACATACATTAAGGAGAATGTCATAGTCTGCAACGTACTTTGTTTGGTTACAAATCAGGGTTATCTGCTATCGCACTCATTTCTCCCTGAATAAAAACACAAATTATTACTGAGAAACTCGAACTTCTAAGTCATATTGTGAGTTTTTATTCGGACTCCCGTCAAAGCTCAGCGGTAGTAACACATTTTTAAACTTCCTTTTTGTCTTTTTTGTTATCGGACGTCCAGTTTTGTTTATTTATTATTTATTTATTTAATTTGGATTTTCTCGTTCGGATTACTTGTTTTTGGGATTGTTATATTTTTGGTTTAAGCCAAGTAGTTTTATTCCGTGTTTTGTGTTTATAAAAAAGAACGGCGGACATTTTCATGTTCTTTATATGTGTCTTTCTTTAGTGGAGCTTCATATTGATTTCCCTCCTGTAGCGAACGTCTAGTGCTGACATAGAACCCCTATCAGTGCGATTGACAGTTTAATGTCCTTACCATTACACCAACACATTATCAACTAGCTGTCCCAGAACTGTTTCATACGTATTTATTTTGTTAAAGAACTATGAAGATACGTCATAAACAGTAATGGGAAAGAAATAAAGAAACTTCATAGGACATTAACACTTCGTTAATTGATTATGTGGTTGTTTCGGGATTTGAAGCCTACGATGGGTAGCGTTGTGATATTCTGTTGTGATAATTTGGTGTGTCCAGTGTGTGCCGCGTGGTTACACACCCGCTTCACACGCGTGATCCGGGACTGTTTCCGGATCCGGTCAGGGATATGCACTACTGATGAGCTCAAACGAGGGCGAAACTCGAGTATAGTGCTTCCATATTGACGTGGATAGGCCTTAGGTTCATACCAGAATGCGATCGGCGTTGCCAGTAGTGGGTTGTGCTCAATATTTAAACTTCGTTAATTTTCCTAATAAATTAACCAGTAAAATCGCCACGAATTTGTTGATTACCATTAACATAAACCATTTTCAAACTGTATCAGATCACCATAGGACGCCATCCCTAACGATTATAGCAACGTTTCTGGTCGTGAATTTCTCCCTGTAATCTAAACACGATTCTATCTGTGCTTTCCCCCTTTTTTTCTGTAAAGATATTCCACGAGCACCTTGTAGATTATTATTGTACCTTTGTATTTAAAAAGATATTGTTCATTTGAAGTTTGTATTAAATCACATTTAACACTAATATATTTAACAAGGTCTCAAAGGCTGTCTTGTTTAACATAGGGTTAGGCTAAATGTCGAAACACAATCAGCGGTTCTACTAGTTATTCCACTTGGAAGCCACAGTGGGAATGTAGTCCATCATTGAACCAAGGACTCAGAAATGTTGAAAACCGCTGCCACATAAGAATACCACACTGAACAAAACTGGAAGTATTTCAGTCATCCAGGAAGTAATTGATCAAATCGTGATGATTTGTCGGCGAAAGTATTAGTTAACTAAGGACCAGCGGCTAGTTGTCGCTTCTTTAACTAGGGTATTTAATTAAGTTCGGATTGACTAGCTGTGTTGACTGGGTAGGCGAAAACTCGTATTCCTAATTAAATCACCGCTGCAAGCGGTTTCCAGAATGTTTGAAAGGATCATCATCCTCATACAGTGGCTTGTAATTTCCCCAGAATTCATTTATGGCAGACACGAAACTAGACTGATCGTGGAGTGACATGACCTTTAAATAAAAAAAAAAAAAATAACTGCATGTACATTTTTGGACGGAACAATCTAATATAATATGAAATTTTATAAAATTTAGTATAATCAAGGATTAAAAATCGACCTATTGGGTCTGTTATCTAGAATGTAGATCACACATTAAATTATCTTACAGACATGACACAAGAACAAACCACACCAACGCTGTGATAAATCGTTTGCAGCACCGTGTAATTGCTAAATGCATTATTTTGCAACACAAGGGGAAAAAAAAAACATCTGACATTATACGAGAACAGAGCATCGATTAAAACTGACTCGTAATCATATGGAAGTAGAAGTTTTTTTCCCCTCCAAATCGCGACGCAACTTACACGGAACACTTTTTACAACGTAATCCATTACTCACACCCACCACAGCTTGCACATATTATCAGCAAATATTATTTTTAAATATGTTTAAATAACTGTTAAATGTGGTCTCAGATGTTATAAGGGGGTGGTGGGTTTGCAAAACTTTACCTCTGATCAAACTTAGTTCGCCAGCGAAAACGGGTTTGAGAAGCTTTGTACAGAAGAAAATAAGATATTACATTCGTGCTTACCTCATGAAAAATGCATACTGCCTGCAAGATAATTAATGTGTTTTCTTTGTTCTAAACAACAGTGAGACGCTTGGTTGTTCTTTATTCTCTTACACCTCTACACTAAACAACACCAGTTAACACAGCAACATTCCACATGGACGCTGTGGTAAAGTATTTGATGCGCTGTGAAAGTGCTAAATGCATTATTTGGTGGCAAGAAGAATATTAACATTCTGCAAGATCTTATCAGCGAAGACAACTGGCTCACAGACATCATCTTGTCTCTGGAAATATTTCGGTCATATTAAACATCGCAGGGGTGAGGCCAGCATGGTCAAATGGATAAGAGGACTCGCTCTTAAACTTCCGGTGTGCTGATGTCGAGTTAGCAAGTTCGACCTCTACACCGGTCAGTTGGACTAAAAGGATGACTTCTCGTCCTTAACTTAGGGACGTGCGTTACAAGTACCTAAGAAGTCGGAGTGGATTCGCTTGATGGCGAGGGACACTGATAATAGGGAAAGTTAATTCACATGCTGAAAGCAGTGCAGTCAACTAGAAGTAGTAGCACGTGTATGGACTACACTTGAGTTCAAAGCGATAGAACGCAGTTTAAAAACAAAAATTAACAATGGTTTAGAGAAAGGAGGGGGGGGGGGGGGAAATCAGTGATGGAAAATATGATTCCAGGAAGAAATCCAGGGGCAGGCCACGAAGATGGACACGTGACATTGAAGACACGCGAAATTGAAAACATCTAGTGCGTGAAAATGAATGAGGCAAGTGATCTAGCAGGAGATGTAGAATCATGTCGGCAAGCCCTGATGAGATCGACGTTCTGAAAAAGACCTACCATATGAGAATATGATTGTCTGGTGATAAAACAGAAGCTCATAGTTCTGCTAATAAACCGCCTGGTATATTTGTTAGTCCAGACACTTTACAGGCAATGACCATATTGTTCATGTGCCATGTCCTTTATTTACTCCACTGCTATTTTTTAAATGATAAAATACGTTTAATATGCCCAGTAACACATAATGCACAAAAGGAATTGGATGTATCATCAAATACAGTCCAAGATTACCTTCATTTTTGAATCCAGGATATCTAATTTTAATCTTCTAGCGTCTCTTTTAGATTCCAGAAGTGTCAATATGTCACCCCCACGAACTGGTCCTTTCACATTGCGAATAATTGATCTTTTAGAGTCATCCAAGAACTCGACTAGCACTGTTCATGGAATCAAGTACGTCCAAGAACCTTCAGGACTTAAGCAAGTTTGGCTGGCTGAGGCTTGTACATGCTGACTCGTTGATGGTTGACAGAGAAAGACAGACAACGTCAACTTTAGGTAGTCTACGTACACGGCTAGAGTAGCTTGTGCCTATTGATCGTTGCCCTAAGAGGATCACTCTTATAACACATAAAGATACCGCTGTTATAGAGAGACGCATGAAGATAGCACTCTTACAGAGTGACACATAAAGATATCACTCTTTTAGAGTGACACATAAAGATACCACGCTTAAAGAGTGACACATGAATATATCACTCTTATAGAGTGACACATAAAGATACCACTCTTTTAGAGTGACACATAAAGATACCACTCTTAAAGAGTGACACATAAAGATACCACTCTTAAAGAGTGACACATGAAGATACCTCTCTTATAGAGTGACACATAAAGATACTACTCTTTTAGAGTGACAGATAAAGATACCACTCTTATAGAGGGATACATGAAGATACCACTCTTATAGTGTGACACATGAAGATACCACTCTTATAGAGTGACACATAAAAATACCACTCTTACAGAGTGACACATAAAAATACCACCCATATAGAGTGACAAATAAAGATACCGTTCTTATAGCGTTATGCATGAAGATAGCACTCTTATAGAGTGACACATAAAGATACCATTCTTTTAGAGTGACACATAAAGATATTACTATTATAGAGTGACACATAAAGATACCACTCTTATAGAGTGAAACATAAAGATACCACTCTTATAGAGTGAAACATAAAGATACCACTCTTATAGAGTGGCACATGAAACTACCACTCTTATAGAGTGACACATAAAGATACCGCCCTTATAGAGTGACACATAAGGATACCGCCCTTATAGAGTGACACATAAAGATACCACTCTTATAGAGTGACACATAAAGATACCACTCTTATAGAGTGAAACATAAAGATACCACTCTTATAGAGTGAAACATAAAGATACCACTCTTATAGAGTGGCACATGAAACTACCACTCTTATAGAGTGACACATAAAGATACCGCCCTTATAGAGTGACACATAAGGATACCGCCCTTATAGAGTGACACATAAAGATACCACTCTTATAGAGTAACATATGAAGATACCACTCTTATAGCGTGGAGGGGGAGGGGTTGGTGGAAGTGATACAGGAGAGAGAGAGAGAGAGAGAGAGAGAGAGAGAGAGAGAGAGAGAGAGAGAGAGAGAGAGAGAGAGAGATGAGAGGTCATTAATGGCTCCTCTTACCCGCAGATAGTCACGTCTCGGAGGTTTGATATATTTTATAGAGATTGCTAATCCATCAACCATCTTGCCTCCTCTCAGTGACCGCCACCTGCGTAGGTCCACGGTTGCCTATTCAACATATCCGAAGCTAATCTCTATACCTAGAGGCCACTTCAACATCCGCCACCCGGTGGACGTGACAAGTAGCAGGAGAGTCTCCTAACGCAGAAAACCTCGTTGGATGTTAGAAAAATAATTCTTGCATGTTACTTAGAACCATTCTTAACATGCAAATACTGAGCAGTTAGTAAACAAGCCAAATCAATCCCTAGAAATTCCAGATGTGGATTTACAGACAAATGCTGAAAATCCACAGCATAGACAAAATGTTTTATATATGTAATATAAATGTTTTGAAAGAAGCTAACTCACAAAAACAACTGATCACAAACATCAGAAATAGACAGTCATCATTGTTTTCGCCACGTTATGAGAAGAGAAAAAGTAAGACATGGTGACAGCTGGAACGATATGCGGAAAGAGAGATAGAAGAAGACGGAAAGAAAATTGTGTCAAGGCACCGAAGAGTGTCAGCACACGAATTACATGTCATTTAGATAGCAAGATATGGAGAAAATAAAGTCCGTTCGTTCGTTCGTTCGAAGTATGATCTCCCACGCCAATCGACATGGCACTTGATGATCATGACATACCACATTCAAGCACTACATTTGTTTAAAAGCCACCATACTATATGTTACTTCATACACCACATACGTTTATTATAAATATATGTACAGGCAATGATTGGCTCTAGTAGAAGTACAGAAGATAAGAGGTAGGGATAAGAAAGAACGTCAGAAAATAAAAATAAGAAAGCTGTATTACGGTTACAACGGGATTGCAAACTATCGATTGCTGTTTCTGTGTATTGCTTTTCTTAAGAAAACTGGAAGTATTTTAGTCCGTTTTGGGATTCTTTGATTACCGTGTGGTGATTACCTGGCTATATATAGAAGTAAAGAAAAGCACACAATGAAACCACATATAAATGTCCGAATCTCTCTTGTGGAGCTTCTCACTCGTAGCTTCGCTTTGTTAGTCTTCTTTTCATCTTGTAATTTCCCGTTCCGTTGATAACCCTTTTCACCCAGTCTGGGTCTTTTCATTTCCATACTATAATATTGCCGTTCTCAGTACACTAAAATCTGATTTTAATTCTGAAAAAGATATTTCATATTTAGGAAACCTGAACACAAATAATGACTTTGAAATGAAGTGAAATGTTCTTATCAATTCAAACAATACGCAGTACAAATACTTCACCACTCCTTAAAAAATCATTTATATTATTATTACGTCGTTCATATGTGTGAATGCTGCAAAAGTAAAGGACAGAGCAATCTCATAGCGTGTATATTATGAGGGGTGTGGACTACTAGGGGCTTACCATATATATATATATATATATATATATATATATATATATATATATATATATATATATATATATATATATATATATATATATGTCAGAAGTCGGGGTGCCCCACCGCCTAGATGAAAGTATTATACACTGGCGAGCAACCCCAAATAGTCAGAAACTGACTAGGGACTAAATCTATATGGCTGAACTATAAATTAGGCCCATGAATATCCAACGTACAGCTCTAAGTGGCTCGTTACAAAATGAAATGAACTGTCCTGAATATTCACCAAGGAATGGGAAAGAGAAGGTTAGCTAAGGTAGATGTTTAAGTCTAAATATATGAGTATAGACGACTATCTCAGTACAGGTTTTTCTCCCTGACTGCTCCCTTCCTTGGTGTCTAAGTGAATCCCCACCAATGTACACAACAACACGTATGCACAATTGGAAAAAAATATAATGACAGAACTATGAGTTACAATACTACAACATTTATTTGCTAATCATAACAATAGACATAGGATGATTGTCAATATGAGGATGATGAAATCATATACATATTGATATTGATGACAAACATTACGTAACTTTACTTGTTACTTGATCTATCTGGATCAGTGGTCCATCTCCCCACTCTCCAGTAGACTCAAAAAAGAACAGCTTGCCGGTATTCTGACGAATCCTGCCAGTCCTAGCTCTACCTAGTCTTCACTCGTTCTTGAGATCTGTAACATAGGTGCTCCTTGTGAGAGCTTGAAAGAAAGTCGAGAATGTGTTATATCTAATTCTACATCAGCGCAATCCTAATTAAAACATATCATAACACAAACATATACAATGACCAGTCTGGCCAAGTTTATCTTCCAGCTCTACTGCGTTCACTATCCTCCTTCTCCCTACTGTCCTTAGTCTGGGACGGGCTTTTCAATTGTCTCACACGCCTGTAATGATTACATTTCTGCCGCCCCATGTCCATGTCGCTAATACAGAAATTCTGTGTCGTACAGCCGCTCCGTCCAAAGTTGGTTTAGCAGCTCATAGGATCGGTAATGGTATTATAATAATGCCGGGTCATCCGGGCTTACAAGCCGTGACCATTAGCTGTGCCAGGTTCCCATGCATTACCGTGAACGCACGCCCACAATACACTGAGAAAGTTTAGCACCATATACCCTATACCAATTGTGGGTAATGTCTGTACCATTACACCTCTGCTTCCAACACAATCGTTGGCCAATGTGCCAATGCGCAGATAATAGCATAACACTTCATATTGGTAAGTTTGCATATGACAAATCAATATATCAAACATCCAATACACATAAAAATATTGATTAAACTAGACATATTATGATACTTTAACATCATAGCCTAATGCACTAGTTAGTTTGTATGTATACGAAATGAGACGTATATACACAAAAAGAATATGTACGAAGCATATTCCTAGCATCGTATATTCATATGAAATTACACATACATACATCCCACATATCCGTAAACATTATATTACTTCAAGATAGACATATAATGATACTCAACATAATAACATCAGGCATTATTAATGAGTACTAATATTGTATAGCTACCAAATGAGATATACAACAAGTCTAATTGACGTGACCACACAGACCAGCCATATTTGCTGATCTGCCCGGTTTAATCACCACTTAGTTACTGTTGTTGTAAGAATTAAATAAATAGTCAGTTGACTATATTCTGTACAACAAATGCACACACCAAAAAGAGACTAGTCTAGTTTACAAAGAAATGTCAAGCATCTGCTACGACACCTCAAGTATATCTAGACAAGATCTGCCTTTCACAAGTTTCTCCTTCTCAGAAGAGTAATACATGAAGCAGAATGATATTGAACACAGAACTTAGAAAGAACACTCAAGTAACCTATGACAATGATAGTTCTTGCGATAACCTAGATCAGATATAGACTGACTAGTTACTAAGAAATAACTTTTGTAGTGAAATCTAACATAATAATCATGCATAAGACTACAGACATTGAGCTGGCTGCCTACCTGTTCTGAAGTCAGACTTAATCTAAAGGGAACAGGTCTAGTGTGGGTTTTTATACCTAGCCTAGCAGTAGACACTTATCTCCCAGGAATTCCATTCATAAATTCTTCTTATCTCCCCCTGACGTTAATTGCAATCCTAACTGCAACCTGGCCATCACACCTTGCTCCTCTCTGTCTGGTACAAAGTCTACAGGCCCAGTGTTAATTGCCTTATCAGATCTGTTTTCACACATTCCTGAGTCTGCCAGTCAGAGTGGACGGGGCTTGTTTACAGCCCTGGGGCTATTATCTCTCCCTGGGTCAATGTTGTTCACACCTGGGCGATTTTGAGTTGCCAGGCCCAGCTCAGTTTCAGTCTGCCCTCCAGTGGGGGGTAATTATCAGTTTGACATGTAACACCTTTACACTGGACTGTCTGTGTGATTTCATTCTGGGTTTATTGCCATTCCCACTGTCCTGTTTTAGTGGCCAGCAGCCACCTGTTCTGACACTTCACAGTTGAATGGGCCCCTTTTGCTACAACATTTTATGCCTCTGTGGGTGCAGGCCTGATTGTTCTTTATTATAGAGAATAGCAATTGTTCTTCTGTAACTCTTCATGGCCCATCAAAAGTGAACCGAAAATTGTTCTGGGAAGTAAAGGCTGCCAATTCGTGACAATATATATATATATATATATATATATATATATATATATATATATATATATATATATATATATATATATATATATATATATATATATGTTTTTAAGATAACGGCTTAATGAGAAAAGGCACCGAACTAGAAAACAAAAAGCTAAATTCGTCTATAATAACTTAACTTTTCTAATCAAATTTGCCAGTTGACAAACTTATAATTTGTTAATAGGGAGATCATATTATTTTTAAATCTTCAGTTCTGTAATAGTTATTGTTGGTACTATTGAATTGGCCTGCTGTCCCGGTAATGCTGGTTCATATCTATCTCGAGGAGAATTCTTTTAGTGTGACCACACTGGTCAGCAATCTTGTTGTAGTGATGTGCCGAAGCAATGTTGCAAAGTCAGTCAGAGTGTCAACCTAATTCCACCATATTTTAATATTCGATAACCATTGAAACAGTTTAATTTGATCTTATATTAACATGTTTCCATCAATCATGTGCCATGCCGGAAAGCATGGGCGGTCATGACTCGCCATCTCACTCGATCACCAGAGTCGTGGATCAGCTCGGTGTTCCTGTCTCGACCATGCCATGTGGCCAAGCCATCCAGGTATTTACTTCTTAGTCTTCCCCTTGGTCTCTTTCTTCCCTTTGATCTTGCCAGTTGTCACCAAGTTCTCCAATTCATTTCTACTCATAACATGTCCAAAATATTTTGACTGTCTACGTCTAATTTCTCTAATCAATTTACGATTTCCATTTGTTTCTTGTCGTACGTGGTATTTGGTTTTTCTGTCTGTCCATGGTATTCTTTGCATTCTCCTCAGAAACCAAATTTCTACAGCCATCAGACGTCTTTCAGCTTGACTGCTTATTGTCCAAGTTTCACATCCATACAAAAGAACTGGCTCTACGTAACATCTCAACGCTCTTTTTCTCGTTTCAATTGACATCTTTTTAATGGTCAGTATGTTTTTCATCTTGCTAAAGGCTACTTTCGCCATAGCGATTCTTGTTCTATTCTCTTCAAGGTATCTCCCATCAGATGTTATGACTGTTCCGAGATAATTGTACCGATTCACTTGTTGAAGAATATTCCCATTTACTTGTATATTACATTGTAGTATTTCTTTCTTCCTAGTGACGACCATAATCTGTGTCTTTTTACAATTTAATTCTAATCCCAGTTGTTCACTGTGTGCAACAACCGCATCAACTAATTGTTGCAGATCCTGCTCATGTCTGCAAAACAATACTGTATCATCTGCATATCTAATGTTATTGATGTTTCTTCCTCGAATGATGATTCCATTTATATCTTTTACATGTTTCCAATACATTAAATAAGTATTTAATTGTTCGCAGAGTATTAACTACTCTAATATAAACTGCCCCATACGCACGACCTCTACATAGAGTATTGGTTAAGATCCAGTTTGTCTCATGAAATAAGATTTTCAGTTGTCCGTACTTTTCCATATACTTTATAAAAAAAATTCCTGTTACTTATTGACTTTCTCTCTAAGGAACAAATACACACACTATGTCTAGCAATATCTCTGAACACATTATTTTGAAACTGCATTATAAAATTTTCACATGCATAATTTGTTAAAACAAAAAGTACAATAGTTTGAATACTAAAACAGTTAATTACTGAGAAAGTTTGTAACTATATTTGGTAGCTTTATTTTTGGTCCTAATTACTTGATTAAAAATAAAACTTTTACTTTTTGTAGTCAAAAATATTTCTTTACATGGCTCCTCTTTTCTCCAAAGAGTTTTTAAACGTGGACTGATGTTTGGTGTGATAGTGCTTTTATAGACTTGACAATGGCACCGGTCACTTCTATAACATGAATCACACACTGCACGATCCTCTTATTGTACGAATCCATATTCGTTAGTCCAAAAGTATTGAAACGAGCGTATATTACTGTCAGCGTATTGGGGAATAGAGACAGGACATATACAGGACAAGGGAAATATTAGGGACATGACATAGGCAGGGATGCTGAGATGTCATCGACAGGACGTATACAGGACAATAGAGATATCAGAGACAGAACATAGGCAGGGACACAGAGAGGTCATAGACAGGACTTAGACAGGACAAGACCCAGATATAAAAGGGGACACAAGTCTATAGGACCCCCTCCTGGATTGACAAGACAGGCTTGCACGGAGGGACCCGACACAACACGACCGGACAACAGTACAACGTGACTGTTGAGACAGTCCGACTATCCCGAGACACACGGGGTCCCGTACCACGTGACCAACAGGCAAACGTGAGGAGGGTGAGACGGAGACTGGGCGTTTTAGGGGAAGGACGCATGTGTTCGAGAAGCGAATGTATGGATTTTGCGGGAGTGCGAGCTAGCGTTGCCATGTTAAAGATAGCGAGTATCGAGTGCAGGGTTTTGTGATTGCCTGATTGCTATGACTGTTTATTAACTAGCATTTATCTATATAGAGATGATGTATTGAATTAACCGCCCTGTGCGCGCATCTTGATGATATTTAGTTTCTGCTGAATAAATGTTTGATTTCCACATGCAAGGTTGATATTCTTGGATGCATGTGAAGGAACTAAGAATGCCTGTGTTTGTATGAGACGTTGACAATTACATTTTCTTCTTTCTTGGGGCACTTTAACGGCACCAATTTACTTCATAACATCTTTTGTGCTACGGTGAACAGACTGTACTGGCAAAAGAATGCGACAGCTAAGAGAGCTATATATTCGGTGGTTAAGGTGGTGAGGAGAAAGGTGAATGTACAACGATAATATAACTTAGATCAGACAACTGACCTCTCTCAAGAAATTGAGGATGCATTCCAAGAGAAGAAACTGGTGCTTGCGTCGTGGATAGATCTAAAGAGAGAATTTGACAAAGTCTGGAAAGAAGGTCTGATAAAGAAACTGAGACAACTGTATAGTCAGTGGACGAATGTACAAATTAGTGAAAGCATACTTGCACAACAGAAAAGAAAGACTACAGATAGACGGAATCAAGGGCATAAAAATGCAACTGCGTCACTGTGTTCTCCAGGGCGGAGTCTTGTCCCCCACACTTTTTGTAATCTTCATCAATGATCTTGTTGCTAATCTACCACACGGAATTAAAGCGGCAATGTAGGCTGGTGACCTGGTTCTATGGAGCATAAATGAACATGCATTAGTGGCCACCAGATCGCTACAAAGAGATGTAGATGCATTTGTTCCATGGGCAAATAGATGGTGTGTCAGCATAAGCACTGACAAGTGCAGCACCGCTCTATATACCCTCTCTCCAAAACAAAAGACAGGCATCATCCAGATAAATGGAATACCTCTAAGAGAAGATAAAGAACCAACATACCTTGGAGTAAAATTTGATAACGGCTAACATGGAGAAAGCACATCAACAAAGCAGTAGCAAAAGCCAGAAGGAAAATAGCCATCCTGGAAAAACTAGGTGGAACC